>CP137671.1:2972959-2989436 GCA_037976565.1 Mesocentrotus franciscanus
CTACGCGAGAGTTACGGGGTCAAAGCCGGTCTGTCCGTGCATAACGCGTATGTATATACGTACGCACAACTTTCCTGCATTGCATCGCATCTAGAGCAGCTTGTTTCCGTAGCCAGCCTAGCCCCGGCGCTCGAGCTTGCCCGGCGTGAATCGCGAACCGGACTGGTCTAAGTCTTCTCTCGGTTTCCCTTTCCCCTTTTCATCTGGTACTACGACTTAATTTATCAAAAATCTAAATTAATCGGCCTAATCAGACATTTTCATAATGAATATCTGGACAATTCTATGTAGATTTGTCGCCTATTTTGCTCCAGAAGAGTCGTTAGGTCAGCATGCAAAATATCCTCTGCACTCCCAGATCAGACACATATAATACACGCTGACCTGCCCTCAGAATATGTAATTATTTTCCCGATTTTTATGCTCAAATGTGACGGGAAATAACATAAAAATCAAACAAAAATTTGTAGAAAGTGATATTTATTCAGTTTATCTCATTCAAAATGCCAAATATAAAGGAAATATCACCACTGGCGGTAAATATATAAACAACGTTAAGCCACATCTAAAAATTGCAATGGGTATCAAACATTGTCCCGAATGTGTGATATAGGTTGTTCGTATTGTGACGTCACCTTATCGCACGTAAATAACGCCGTCATTTCACTTTTGAGTGGGTTCTTGTTTTCTTCTGGAAAGGGTATCAAAATTGCATTTAATTTATTCCTCACAATAGTGGGGACTTAAAAAGTACTTAATAAATTTTGTGACTGTTCTCAGCAATCTGTAGGGGTATAATTTGCCTATTTTGCAAATTTTTATAAACCTTCTCTTTAAAGATCGCCAAGCAATTACTCATCCGTTTACGAAAAGCTTGTGATTGGTCAAATTTTGTAGCAACGCGATTGGCCTGACCAGGGCGGATCTAGCTTTTTTTCTAAGGGGGGGGGTGTCCAAATAAAGACGATGCAGAGCATCGTCCACTAGCCGCGAAGCAGCGAGGCGATTTTTTTTTTTATTTGGTGCTAATTTGAACCCCGTAAATGATGTTTTCCTGGCATCTAATAGCACAATGGAGACCATAAAAAGCAGTGCATGATATCGTCTTTTTAAATCAAGTAACAGTTTAATACACAGATATATCCAGAGTTATCATGTGTTTGGTTAAGTTGCCAGATGATTTGAATATCTTCTCACAATATTTGCACTTAAAAGGGTTTCTCTCCAGTGTGCGTTCTTTTTTTGTGGGGCGCCCAAGGGGAGGGTTAAACCCTAACCCCGTAGATTCGCGCCTGCTAAAGTTTATTCAGAGGGGCCGACGCGACGACGCGCCGGACCAGTCTGATCTCATTTTTGATTTTTCCCACAATTTAAAGGCAGTCCCTACTGTTGACTATACTTGTACTAGATCACGGTTGCCGAGAGGGTCTACGCTAGATTAGTTCTCCTCGAATTCGTACCCATTCATCGAGTGATATTTCTTTTGTATTTGATTGGTAGTTGCTATCCATCGGCATCGGAACCGTGGCTGGATTTCTTGGGTCGACCACTTGGACAAAAAAAATCATTATCGACATCTTTATAAACATAGTCACTGTCGTTTTTGTTTCGACATCGTGAAGTAAATGATGCTTTTACAGCGTTACGTGGGATGCACGATCGACTCTCGTTTCTTCGTTCGTCGTCTGAACTTTGCTTTCGTCATCATCCACCTCACATCGTCAGCGACATCATCAGCGCCATTATCCACGTCGTCGGTGCCATCATCCATATCATTGATCGTCAGCGCCATCTTGGACTTATCAACATAATTTTCAAACATCGAGCTCAACTGCACCCGATTCATCCTTCGATGAGTTCATTTGACAAGGTAATGTGACTTTCGCTATAGAAATACACTGATAGCATATAATATTTGTTGGTGCCGCCGCCCCCCCCCCCACACTTTGGAAGACGCACTCCGCCGCCCCTGCTGCGGGACCTCACGAATCTTAAAATTTGCGCTTGCCCGCAAGTGAATATTCAGACAATGACACTCAACTGCAAAGTATGATGCTTTACGCCTTTGGCAGTATCTTGGACCATGTAAAGATGAAACAAATATTGACATCATTCCTAAGAATGTATTTACAATGTAGGGGTATATATAAAAATTATAAAATGTCTTTTTAAAAAAGAAAAAAAGAAAAAAGGACACTTATCAGGAGGGAATAAACACTCATTAGAAAGAAAAAAAGAGGCACTTGTCAAAATAAAAGGGTCACTTATAAGAGGTGAAAAGGGGCACTCATCAGAGATGAAAGTGAGCACTTAATTGTCACAAGGGGAAGGGGAAGAGGCACTTATTACAAAGGAAAAGGGAAACTTGTCAAAGTAAAACTGGCACTTCTCAGTTTTGAATAGGGGCAATTATCAGAAGTGAACAGGGGCACTTACCAGAGATGAAAATGGGCACTTGTTGCAAAGGTAAAGAGGCACTTGTCGCAGAAAAAAGATGCACATATCGGATTTCAATAGGGGCATTTATCAGAGGTGAAAAATGACATTTATAAGAAGGGGATAGGGCTCTTACTGAGGGGGAAAATGGGAGCACTTAACATACAGAAAAAGGGTATGAATCAAAATAAAAGGGGGCACGTACTTAACAGACGTAAATTGATTTTGAAATTGACTGAATTTGGTATCATTGCAATCGTAATATTACACTGAGTAAAACTATCACATTTGTGTAACTTGTAAATTCGTGCGAAAATTATAAAAGTTGATTAAACTTGACGAAATATCACCCCACTCGAGACCCCGAAAACATCGTAAGTCAGCTGATTTTTGAGTGACGTAGCAAAATGAACAATGAGTACAATGGGCCGCTCAGCTGAAATGATTGGCGACGGTGCGCGATGCAGTTTGCGTGCAATTCACATATGTATTGCATTGACTATTGAGTAGGCCTACCGTACTTATTCATACCCAACGTTGTTTACCTTAATCAAAGTCACCCTGGAAATATCGATATGGACGAAAACATACTTGATCTGATTTTTGAGGAGATAGAAGAAGGAAGTACCTTTGGTTCTTAATCTTAGTTCTAAGTCTAATCAATTGAATAACTCCCAAATACGTCGATGTAGCGTTCACGTTCAGGTATACCGTATATAGCGTAGGTCCGTCTGTGCAGTATCTACGCGTACGTACGTACGTACAACCTGCCTGCATCCAGCGCAGCTTGCTTGCCAGCATATCACAGCCAGCCGGCCCGGCGCTTGAGCTAGCTGTGAATCGCGAACCGGACTGATCTAAGTCTTCTCTCGACTTCCACTTTCCCCATTTATCTATCAAAAATCTAAACTAATCGGCCTAATCAGACATTTTCGTAATGAATATCTGGACAAGTATATGTAAATTTGTCGCCTATTTTGCTCCAGAAGAGTCGATCGTTAGGTCAGCATGCAAAATGTCCTAGGCACTCCCAGATCCGACACATACACGCTGAGCTGCCCTCAGAATATGTGATTATTTTCCCGATTGTTATGCTCAAATGTGACGGTAAATAACATAAAAATTGAATACACATTTGTAGAAAGTATTATTTATTCAGTGTATCTCATTCAAAGTGCCTAAATTAAAGGAAATATCACCACTGGCGGTAAATATACAAACAACGTTGACCCATATCTAAAAATTGCAATGGGTATGCAACATCGTCTCGAATGTGTGAGTGTAGGTTGTTCATAGTGTGACGTCATTTTATCGCATGTAAATAACGCCGTCATTTCACTTTGTGAGTGGGTTTTGGAAAGGGTATCAAAATTGGATTTAATTTATTCCTCACAATATTGAGGGCTTAAAATTACTTTAGTCATTTTGTTAATGTTCTCAGCAATCTGTAGAGGTGTGATTTGCCTTTTTCCAAATTTCAATGAACCTTCACTTTAAGTAAAATGGGCACTTTTTCTTTGTTAAAACGGGCAGCTTAGGGTACTTGGAAAGGTGGGAGGGGGAGGGGTGCTTTGCCCCTCTGCCACCCCCCCCCCCGATATGAATAATTTAGTTGTTAAGATTTGTAAGTACTAGATAACAAATATATGACTAAAAAAATACACAGCACAGTGAGTGATCTTACATATTATATTACTAATAAGTGAATTAAAAGGTTGAAATTAGATTAAAAGATTGCAAGAGTGACTTTTCAAGCCTACTTTTAAGTTGTTTTGGCAATTCAGATTCTTTGATTGATGAGGTCAGTGAATTCTAAATTCGCTACAATGATTCCGATTTTCTCATATGAATAACTCCTCAAGATAACTGTCTATTTAGACATGATAGTGATCAGTTTTGGACATGAATTTCTCAAAATGACAAAATTCATATTTTTCGTTGAAAATTATCATCCGTTTCTTACTAGGCTTAAAAAGGAGACGACATATGTAATCTATCTGAAAAATAAAGGAAACAGTCAGAGTTGTTTCTCTGAAAGGTCATGAAAGAAATAATGTACATCGGTCTGGACTCTACAGTGCCCAAGTCTGTGCAGCGCCCTTGTCTGCACATACGCATAACTGCATGATTCTAGTTGAACTAAACACCAACAAAGACATATTTTTCGTCTCTATTATACTAAACATATTCATGCAACAACAACAATCCAAAATCATACAAATAAATAATACATAAACAATTTAAAGATAGTGAGAAAAGTCTGATTTTATTCACAGTCCCAGACATGCTATCTTTCACATCCAAATTCCACAACTTAATGTAAAATGAATGAGTGCGCAGACATTTTTATCTTGTAAGGTCAAAATGACACGGCCGCCTTTTCTCGAAAAAGTAACATTGCTCTTGTTTGCATTTTGATGACATTTTTCTCAAACTTACTCTTTAGAATATAAGGCATAATATGAGAGTTGGCATTAAGACGAATATGAAAGAAAATATAGGGTTCCTCATCATAAATATATAAATGTATGCCTATTGACAAACCAGCATCAACAATGCATCAATCAATGATTAAAAAGTACTCTGCGTAAACTGAATTAAAAAAAAACAAGTAATATAAACATGTACAAAACAAGTAACTACGTACAACCACAAGAAAATATGAATCGACATTTTACAAAGAAACAGTAAATTAGCTGTCAATTAGCTATTACTTAAAAGACAACAATTATTCATTTACATCTGACATGTCTGAGTAAGCGAAAGTTAACAAAATTATGTATCTATATAGCCCTCTTAACAAACAACCACCAACTTGCCTATGCCATAAAGTGTATATAATATAATCTTTGTGAGTAAAAATCATATCTATTATTAAACATATATTCTGTATCAAACATTAGACTCCTACACAACAAATCAATTATTTACATACGCAGGGGCGGATCCAGCCGGCGGCAAGGGAGGGGGCCCAAAAAAGGGGCCCACTTCGTGCCCAAATTTGAAAACCGTGCCGACCAATTTTCCGCTCAGTGGGGGGTAGTGAGCACAATTATTTTGTTTGGCCTCCGAAAATTGAAAAATGAAAAATCGTGCCGGTCGATTTTTTTTTTACAAAAAAAGGTGTTTTTACCTGTTTTTTTTCTAGGGGAGGGGTAATATTTAATTCAACAATGAAGTTTCCAATTTACCCAATTTTATCGAACAATTTAGAGATCTTTCTGGGTAAGCGACAGCTAATACCAATTTTAATGATATGCATAATGATAAAATATGACCCGATAAAGTAATGATCCGTTACCATGACAAATCTGCATCGAGAATCATGCAAATAAAATACACATTGAAAGAAAACAACGAATAGTGGAAATCACCATATAAATATAAACATACGATACACCTGAGTAAGCGAAAGTTAACACCCATTTTGGGGTTAACAAACATAATGACATAAAATGAATGACAGAAATTTTCGAATCCAAATATTGTTGTTACATTTTGGGATACAAAATAACAAGACCTGAAAATGTAAATCAACTAAAGTAAGGGTTCCATATTCTTAACACTCCACCATGTACACAAACGATTTGTAATTCAATGGTGCATATTACTACGAGTATTAAATGTTTGCAGCAGAGGTGGCGGAGCCGGGGGGGGGGGCACAGTGCCCCTCCCCTCGTTTTCAAGTACCCATTTTCGTTTGTTATAAGTGCCCCTATTCATCTCAGGTGAGTGCCCCTTACCATCTGTGATTAGTGCCCCTTCACCTCTTATAGTTGCCACCTTTTAAATCCGAGAGGTGTCACTTATATTTTGACAAGTGCCTCTTTTCCTTTGTATGCCCTCTTTTCATTCTTATAAGTGCCCCTTTTCATCTCCGATGAGTGCCCTTATTCAAATTTGAGAGGGACCCTCTTCAACTCTGTAATAAGTGCCCCTTTTATTTCGACACGTGCCCCTTATCCTGTCTTATTAGTGATGATTTCCTTCTGAGAATTGCCCCTTTCCTTTGTAATAAGTGCCCTTTTTCTGTTCTCATAACTGCAATTTTTCATCTCTGTTGAGTGCCCTTATCAGGTGCGAAATGTGCCCCATTTTCACCTCTGATATTTCCTCTTTTCACTTTTACATGCGCTCTTTTTCTCTTTCAATAAGTGTCCTTTTCCCGTTGGATATATGCCCCCTTTCCTTTTAACCATAAAATGTGCTCCTAATTTAAAGCGACCAAGAGCAACATTTTTTTAAATTTCACCCGAAGCCCAATCGAAACGGTCACTTGCATTTAAAGTTGATATAATTATGTTTCTTATTAAAGATCTTTACAGTCTTACATAATTAGATTGTGCTTAAAACCCTATCAGGATTTTGGTTTCCCTCTTTATAAGCAATAATGTTATGCGCTGCGACTTCACAAATCTTAAGATTTTTGCTCGCTCGCAAATAAATATTCAGATCATCACACCCAACTGCAAAGTAAGTGAAAGCTGAAGCATTATTTTGTACCAGGTAAAAATAAAGGAGAAAAAAACACACATTGAAATTATCCCTGATAAAATAATCACAATGTATCTATGGTATCTGTTTTCTATGAATACCATGAAATATCTAAATAATTATAGGTTTCCGATATTTGCATCTTGTACATTCTGATATGATGTAAGCGAATTTCAATATATAAAGTTTTGTTGAGTCAGTGTTTAACAAAATAGACAGTATCAACACCATTTTCAAAGAAACTAAATGGAAAAACAAAATAAGAGATAATTTTTTTCAAATTGTATTTCAGTGTTTAAAGTAGAGAGATTATTGTTCACTAGACTCAAAGTTTTACAAATGAGTGGGCCTATACCAAAATAGAATGTTGAAAGGAGATGTGAGTAATTCAGGGTAGTGCATTAACATTCGCTACAGACATATTAATCAATATCAGATTTACTCAACACAGACTCGTTACCAGAAATTGGATTATCTGTTCCGGTCATCGTCGTCTGTTTCATACTCATAGGACCTGACCTTGTCAACGAATATGAATCGTGGAAACAGCAAACCAGGTGTGCCCGCAAGCGCGCACGGCTTTGCGGTTGTCGGAGAACGTAGAAAACAAAAATGAAGAATCCTTGGAGAGAGTTGAGTAGTATGAAGATGACGTGGACAGCGAGGTTGAGTTGTTCGATCACGGTGAAGTATCCAACGAGCCAGGTCAAACCAAGTAGAAGGAGGACGCCGATCCCGTTTTTGAGACGGCGCATGATCTCGTGGCGGGCTTCTGATTTTAACTCGCTAGCTTTCCCGCCACTCGATTTGATGCGCACGAGACGACGCATAACGAGAGCGAAGATGATCACGTTAAGAGCGAGAATGAAGGCCATAGGGATGAGCAGACCGCCTACGAGAGGCCATTTCCGAAGGAAACAGCTGTACAATTGAAAAGGGAAATATTCGTTCTAATATACAGATAGACAAATGCTAAATCCAAATTTTCGTAATGTGCATGCATGAACAGGGTCGCAGAAATCAAACAATAGCATTGAATAAAGACATACGAAAGATGTTCGTCTTGCACTCATCAGAATAAACCGCAAGGTTGCGAAGTAACTGAAATCAAATATTATTCTTCCCATTTTCTCTGATGAGTGCAAGACGACAAGATTTACTATATGCCCTTATTCCCTGCTATACATTGATTTTGTTTTACCAATCAAATCTTCGGATTGAGAAAATCTTTATCATGTCTAATGGATGGTTGTTAATACTAACAAAATGTTATCAAACTAGCAACAACTTTCTTAAAAATACAAATGATTTGCATACTAATACAACCTAATGTTCATTGACAGTCTTGGTTTGGACGATTAGTTCGAATTCCTTGACGTTCTTTGTTTTCGTACATTCAGACTAATTTCAATAGTTGTAGTTTTCATTAAAGTTTGGTTTTTATCTGATTTTTTGTTCTGTTACCGCAGCAGCTGAGAATGAGCTAAATTTGCTTCAACTCAATAAATGACTGTATATCAGGAGATGAAACGCGATGGTCTTAACAAGATATTAGACAACGACACATTCTCCAACAAAGAATGATAATATTACAATGTATCATACTTTATTATGACTGTTTGTTGGATAGCATGAGCATAATGTAGAGAGTACTTACTAGTCGGAGTTGGAATAATTCTGTCTCGAGATAGCACCAGTAAGGAGCACAATTGCAGCAGGTAATCCTGTCAAAACAAATACATTGATATCACATGTTTGATTAATACTCTCTAAAAAAATAAGAAGAGGACAGAAAAAGAAAAGAACAAGAAAATGAAGAACAAAAACAAAGAAGGAGAAGTTATGTTCCAGTAAGCGAAGAAATGCAAACAGACAAAGGGTGTATAGGCCTATACTATGATCAAAGTTTAGCAAGGTGTGACTGATTGATTTATTGATTGATTTCCTTTTTAATATGGACTTGATAAGCATGTACAAAGTACATATAAATTCAATAATTGGAGACAAAATGTAACAGAACTGTATGATAGACAAAATAGAAATAACGAAGAACTGAAGTTATAACAGCAATTTACCCCATGCAATGATGGAGGCTTTCATCATGAAGAGTGGGATATACGAGTCCATGACACGGACAACCATTAGGAACATGTTTATCCCTTCAACGCCCATCCATGACATCGATGAGAGCGTGGTGAAGTGGAGGATGGCGGCGATGACTCCACAAAGACCTGGGCCGACCTCGGGTTCTCCAGGATGTCGGTCGAGTGCTGTCATGATGATGAAGAAGACGTACAGCAAGAGGAGCGTGGTGCAGAGGCACATTAAGATCCGGATGTGCTGCAAGCAACGAAGTTTCCTGGGGCAAAGAGAAAAAGATACTTAGTATGAAGGAATTTAAATGTTTTCAGAGCGGAGTATAGGTGAGTTGATTATGCGGACTTACTAAGTACAATGCAATTGCTAGTAAAAATTGACAACAGAAGCATCACTTTTGTAGACACTACTTCCATAATAAGCGTCTGTAAAAGGCTACTTTATTTATTTATATAGCTTTTAACTATAGCAACATTCAAATAAATATTAAGAGGACATACCAAACAAAAATTAACAAGACTTAGCTAGGGCTAAGAATCCATAGCAACTTAGAGACACATCTTGTGCATTCGATACAAGAACTAATCGGTATACTTAAAGTGGGTATTAAGAGAGTAAAATTACTTCCATGATATACCAAAAACGCTAGACTGACTAAACTAGGGAGACCATTATAGTCTCTCTATGGGTTGAGAGCTTTTGTTGGTAGAAGAAGGGTAGGAACATGAATGTTTAGACGCAATCCAACCAGTTCATTAGTACGGAAACAGACAAATTAGAGAAACAGAATGGCGAAGTTTAAGATGAATAAATCCAATAAATATGAATGTTTCACATTTTGGTTTGTGGCTTTGTGACGTAGCCAGGACATTTGTTGCAAACAAAATTATCATTCTGTATTGTGTATTCTCACTTGGGGCACTACTCAAGATATATCATGGATAGCATATTATAAAAGGTCCTTTAAAAGAAAAAAACCCTCTTGATTCATTCATTTTGAAAAGAAAATTAGATCTAAGTCATTTTGTGTGTAGAAACAAATTCGAAGTTTGATGGTTTGTTTTACCTGACTGCTAATAAAGCATGTGTATGCTTTTAAGTAAGCAACCAGATGACCGACGGCTTTAAGTCCTCTCCGAGTCCTCTCCAAGCGCATATATAGTGATTGCAACCTTTTACAAATTCATTGTTTGGGGTCCGATTTCGTTCAAATTTTTCACCAGCCTGCTTCTCTGATCTTTTTGCCTTCTTTTAGTATAAATTTAGAATAAAGTCTGTTGATTTTGGATTTTCATCAAAGTCTTACCTATCAGTGATGTAGACAGCCAGGGTCACTAGGAGGCCTATAATAGAGAGGGAACATCCTATGTAGCTGAGAATCCTAAAAAGTTGTTCAACTCTCTCTGATCGTCTGGGGATGCCACTCACGTCCTGATGAGAAACAGAAGGCAATAACATGTGGAAATAGAATAAGCCAATTGGGAGATAGATGTATATAGTTGCTTTAAATGTCTTAAAGGTAATACAAAGTTTTGGTATGGGGTCATAAACATATTGGAAGTATAAGCGATTTTACAATATTCAATGATCGTTGTCATGGTTGAAATCGAGTCTAAAGTGATGAAATTGTAAATAATAAACTCTTTATGTTGTATAGCGCCCTCTCAAGACTGATATTACTTTAGCTTTAAAACAATGTTTCTTGACTACAATCGACCGATTTGCTATTCCCATTTGGAAATTATATATCGGAACTGCATATTCTGAGATTTTCATGGTCGCAGCTACCATGAAATAGCCTTGGGATCTAATTGAAATATTTGAAATTTACCGGGAGCAATTTGCTCGAAAGCAGAAGTGCTTATAATGCATCCACAGGGGCATCCAAATATATCAGCAATTTAAAGATTTACTATCCATCCAATTTCAAAATTTCCCAAAACTTTGCATTACATTTAATGATTTATCTGGAGACTTTGACAATAATATTTTCAAGAAGTATCAACAGTACATAATATTTACACCCGACATTGCGCAAATCACGATCTTATCATTATTAAATGTCATACAGAATATTATAAGAATGCAAATTATGCTATGGTTGTGCAACTCTCTGGAATAATTTACCTTTGAAAAGTGTTATACCCCGTTTGACGTCATACATATGAATTTTTGACTTCATTTGTTTACATCATGTAAGCCATCCCTCACCAATTCCTGCAAGGGAATTCTTTTATGTAGGATACTATATGAAATAAATCAGTTGAATCAATTATCAAAAATAATTCAATCGCTATTTGGGAGTAGCTTCCACTGCAATTTGAAGTAGGTTAATGGTATAGACCAGTTTGGGAAACGCCCCCTCTCAAAAAAATTAAATGGACGCTCTTAGTACCAATCATGTGGAAAATATGTTTTGACTAATACGTCATGATACAAATTTTGCTGGGAAACTGCCTACTAATTGATATATTTGGTAAATTATCATATCGATCCGGCCTCGATAGATATCGCGTAGCCCCATATACATCTTTCTGTGTACAGTGCTTGTAACTGTACCAAGACTTGGCCAAATTTCTTATCATTTTGATGATTCCAGAACCTTGCAGTACACACCAATACTTATAAGCTAGATGAGCAACCTTTTCTGATCGATTCCACAACGTTTCTTTCACAATGCAATCGCATGACCAGAAATGGTCTATACATTTAAAGTTCATAGGACGTGACCCATAATATAATTTTCACTCTCCTGCATTAGGAGTGTATGCACCCACGTGGTAGTTGCTTTATCTTAATCTATAGAAGTGTTGCTGTCTAGTGGATACGTCACTGGACTGTGGATCACATGCTTTTCTGATCGAGTCCTGCCGAGGCACTTATTTCCTTTGGCAAAACATTTACCTACATTATTTTGCCACTCTTCAACCATGTGTTAAAGGTACTATGTCCCATTTGCAGGCTTAAAAAATGAAAAGGTTAAAATTCCACCGGCATTTGAAAGATAATACTAATTTAGAACTTCCCTCCAAATGAAAGAGCTTGAAAATGTGTTATTGTGGGGAACAACGGCCGGTAGTTGTCGAATCGTAATAGTAATAGTCTGATTTTCAGACCCTTTACCGAATGGTCGTACGTTTTGTGCTGCACAAAGATTCAATCAGTTTAATTTTGGCCATTACATGTAGTGGGTTATTGATGTAGACAAATGCTCTGTACCTGTTACAGCTTATTTTTTTGTATGTTATTATTACCAAAGAAAAATATATGTCAGTCAGTCACTCAACAGTGTCTGACAGTGAAGTCTAGAAGGTAAACGGGTTTCCTTGCATAATTTGAATACTAGGACACTGCTAATGTTTAAATTTCACAGGTAGGACATTCATGACATATTCATAATTCCTGCAAAGTTATACAGAATTTGATGTTGGCTGCAAAAGGGATATGGTATCTTTAAATGAATACCCGGTAGAATTAGAACGTTGTCTGGTTGAATTGGCATGTGTGCGCTTGTAAAATGGCGCCTGGCCCAGAATAATCCCCATGGACTGGAGCGTGTGCAGTATCATGTGCGGAACGATAAATTAATCCAATGACCGCGTAAATAATGATTAAAATATAAAGCACTTAGAAACTTGGTATTAAGCGCTATATAAATATGACTGTTATAATTATAACTATTATTATATTGATTAGTATCATCATTATTATTATCCTTATCAGGATTATTATCATTATCATTATTATAATCATTATTAACATTATTATATTATTATCATTATTATCATAATAATCATTATTATAATTATTATTATCATAATCATGATTATTATTATCATCATTTTCATTTTCATTATCATCAGTATTACATTTTCTATTGTTATTATTATCATTATTAATATTATCATTATTAATATTATTATTATCATCATCATTTTTTCATTTTCATTACTATCATTATTATTATCCTTTTCATCAAAATTGTTATTACCATTATTATCATTATTATTATTGTAATTAGTATTATTGTTATTATCATTAACATCATATTTATCATCATTATTATTTCATGTTCTTACCATGAGAACAGCAAAACTGGTAAGATGATTGCACTGGCATTCGGTTTGTGTCTCGGAAGTGATTGTCATTACACAACCATCGCTTGACCAAGCATTAGTGGAATATTCCCAATACACACACTGAGGATTCGTTGCATTTCGCTGGAAGTATATAAAATTGTTTTGACAGAAAAAGACGTGTAAATTTCCATTTGACTGTACAAATAAAAACAGTTTTTAAGTTAGTTCACTTTTCATTTCTGTATTTACTGATTTCCAAAACACTTTTCATGTCATTAATGACTATTCAGGAATATTCACTATACTTTGTCAATTTTGAATGAAATATGAATAACAATCAATCAATAAAAATCAATAAAAAAACGTTTATTCATGGTATGTCCCTAATTTGTGCAATTTAGAATAATCATTGCTAAAGTCACGGAGGGACACTTTTTGCCCTCTTGAAAATAATACTTTCACTCATGAATTATGAAATATATTGTGCATAAATAAATAATGATTACATAACCTTAATGAATACTTATCCTATAAACGTCTCGGTGGGTTTTACAATTTTGTACAAATTGAGCAGGTATTATTTACAAACTAGCTCATGAACAGATGTTGTATCTTACCTGTTTGTGTGCTAGTTTTATGGTGACCGGATCATTCAGAGGTTTGGTTTCACTCGTACCGAGGCTCGCTCCGATGATATTAGTATTGACCGTGATATTACGACGCCCATCATTGCTTTCTGCTTGATTGTCTTGGCCACCGTCCATTACAAACAATGCATCGTCTTGGTACACAGTAAATGCTATATTCCCCATGGTGCCTTCATCAATGGTCTTTGGTCCCATGACGATAGCTGCTTTGACAACATCACCAAGGTTATCGTTGTCGAGATTGTTGGTGGATAGCTGAATGTCACTTTCATCAAGGGATTGGCTGTCATTGCCAATGATGGAGAAGGCAATCCCATCGCGGGCACCATCCGAGTCAGAGTTGATTACCTGAAGAAATGCATTGTAAGATTAAAGGCTTCTTCAGATATTGCGAGCTAAACCGCCGCAAAACAGCCGCCATGTTTATTTCTTTACGTGTGCTTTTCGTCATCGTAAAATATCTGCCGCAGTTTTATATCGCGGCATATCTAAACAAGCCTTAGTTGACCAAGTGTGGATATGTCTTCAATAAAATGTGATAATATTATTATAATAATAAATAATTTGGTTTTATTTCCCGGGGCAGGCACATCAGTATTATTACTACTCTGCCTGCATGTCCTGTCATTTGTATTACCGGCACCTTGCCATGAACCCATTTACACTCGTATGGAGCGTGCCAAGTTTAATGTTTCGTCTAAGGGCGTTAGTGCCAGGCTGGCAGTCGAACCCTCAACCCTTGGACTGAGAGTTGATGAACCACTACACCACGACACCTCCACAGGGTAGGAGAGCTGTCAGAGCATACCTATAGAGGTGACTTAGTTGAGTGGTTTAAGAACTTGACTGGAAATGCTAAGGTCGTGGGTTCGATCCCTGACACATGCAGCATGTCCTTTGACAAGACATTAATACACAGTTGCCACTCCATACCCAGGAGAGAAATGGGGACCTGGTAGGATGAAGAAACTCTTTGTGATAGAAATTGTGACATTTCATCATGGTAACTGTATGGTAGGATTACTCCCCAGGGAGTGGAAATGGTTACACTGTGTGCGTGCATGAACCCAATGACCGGGTAATAATGATATATGTAAAGCATTTAGAGACGATAATCCATATTATGCACTATATAGAGTACCGAAGTGCTAACGTCATATTCGCTCGTCGTCAAGGTTACTGGTTCTAAACAACAAAACCTGCACATGAGGTTCGCTGCAGAATCATTCAAGTAACGGCCTGGAGCAGGGCAAATTCAGCGTTTGGGGCTGGTGTGATCACCACAATACTGTTTAGCACAAATTGTTTGGAACAAGCAACCTTGACAACTGAGCCAGTATGTGGTCCCACTTCAGTAGTGTATTTAAATCAAGATTTATGATTTTTAATCATCATACCTGTACTACTAGGTTTGCTGCTACTTGTTGGAAGGTCTGGTTGGAAGGCACATTGACCGCTAGAAGGATGTTCTCTAATGACATGGTGGCTCTGCTGACAGCACCATTCATCATCTCAGCCTCCGTGGTCAGGCCTTTGTCTAACGTGGCCAGGCTGCTTACGATGTCAACGATTGAGGCAACATTCTAGTATAAAACAAGTAAAAACAATGACAGCGATGATGATGATTATTATGATGATTGTGGTGGTAATGGGCCCTAATAATGATAACAATAGAACATAAAATAATAATTATAACTAGAAATATCGCAATCTCCATCGCGGCGCAATGCGAATGTATCCCCTGGCACTGGCAGCGAATTTTGTGTCATCCTTATGTTCGAAGGAGGGACAATACACCCTTTCACGGTTAAGGACGCCATTTTAATTTGCGAGTAAACATTGCGTCGTAAATGTTTACAGATGCGCATGTATGGTTGCGTCACTGCCTGCGCTGTGCGCTCACATCATATTGACATGGGCGCCATCTTAAATTACGAGTAAACAACTTTGTTTACTCGTAATTTTATGTCAGCGCATGCGCACTCTTGTAACCGTGAAAGGGTGTATTAAAGATCCTCTCTCCCCTCCCTTATACAAAAGGATGACGTAGAGATTGGCACTAGTGGCTTGGACTATTGTCAAGACTAGGAACAGCATCACCAAACACCAAAATATGTGTATATTTTACTAAAACACACCTCCATACAAAATTTGAAAGAATTCCGTCAAGAAATATGTGGCAGTTAGAGCGCACAAAAGGGACATATGACCTTTGACCCTATAAATGACAGAACAATGAGGGCGGCATTAACAACAAGTAAAGATGTGTAGATTGTACCAAGATACATCTCTATACAAAATTAAAAAAATAATCTATCCAGAAATGTGGTCTGTAGAGTGCACTCATGCCATCCTGCTAAAATATGACCTTTGACCCTACAAATCATAGGACACTGTTGGCAGCATCACCAAAAACTAAAGGTGCGTAGATGTGACCAAGATACACCTCCATACAAAATTTGAAAGAAATCCGTCAAGAAATGTTGCAGTAAGAGCGCAAAAAGGAGGGACATATGACCTTAGACCCTATAAATGACAGAACAATGAGGGCGGCATTACTAACAAGTAAAGATTGTACCAAGATACATCTCTATACAAAATTTAAAAAATATATATATCCAGAAATGTGGTCTGTAGAGTGCACTCATGCCATCCTGCTAAAATATGACCTTTGACCTACAAATCATGGGACACTGTTGGCAGCATCACCAAAAACTAAAGGTG
>CP137671.1:2989936-3141774 GCA_037976565.1 Mesocentrotus franciscanus
TGTGCTGATGATGCTGATATTACTAGTATTAATATAATGTTAATAATAATAATAACAATGATAATAATAATAATAAAAAAAAATAATAATAATAGTAAGAATAACAATACTAATAGTAATACTTATAATGATAATAATAATTATAATACAAAATTACAAAAACAATAATAATGCCCCTACTACTACATTTATAAGACTGTGGACGCTAGGTGGCGTAATCTCTGTAATCATATACAACACCGAGTAGAAGAGTTCAATGCACTAACAATCCGGTTGTTAGTGTTCTAAAAATTATTTAGAAGCTAAATAAGGACGATGAGGTTTGTTTATGGTGGGTTCCCACTGCCGATCAAACCAACCCGACCAAGCCCAATCAAGCCCGATCACCCATTTTTCCCCGACCAATCCCGACCACATGCCTAAACACAAGCTCTTCCCGACCGCTATTCGACCATTGACGACCCACATTCGACCATTCACGACTCCTGCACGACGTATAGTCGACCACAACTTCGATCTCTTCTCGATCATTCCGATCTACATACAATCCCAACGCGATCCCTACTAGACAAACTAGAGCAGATCGACCTGTTCGAACAGGGATCCAAGATGACTCGTGAATTGAGTGGTTGCACAAAATATTATCGTCAGCTGATGGTACAGTACTCATTTTTGATCAGCGTTCAGTTCATCTCAGACACTCAAGAAGGCTAAAAGGCTTATTTCGAAGTCAATGCATTCCACATTTCTTTAAACTTCCCCCTGCAGACCCAGTGCCATTTGCCAAAGTACTGTTTGCACATGATACTTAAAACATTAATTTTATTTGCCTTTTCAAACAGACTGTCAAGAGCTGCACGTGTCGCAGTCACATGTTACTACCAATTATAGAAGCGATTAACTTAATTAGTATCAATATACCGGTACGAAGAAAATGTGATTAGATCAGCACGTAATTGTGTCCTTATTTTTTAAAATATTTATAAGGTGTTTTATTTTCTCAATACCAGAGGCAATACATATAACCGAAAGCATGAAAATTACATCATACTCAGAACAATCAAAATACAACTCAGAATAATCAAAATACAATTCAAAAGTATTATTCTGAACATCAATTGCTAAACAAAACAACTCTTTCATACATTTCCTTATTTGTTTAAAACAATAATAGTAATAATACTAATGATAAAATACTTAGTCACATCTCCGTGGTCATTTCATGTTCATTTTGTGCTTCTTTGAAGAAAAAAACGAATATATGTTGAATTTAAAAAAATTAAATAAATGCTTGTACATGAAATATTACAGTCTGTCAAAATATTGTTTAAAAAGTACAACCAAAAAACAACCAAAAACAACCCCCAAAAAAAAAAAAATATATATATATATATATATATATAAACATGAAGCAAAGAAATACTGCTGGGATAGAGGGTTGGGAAGTTGCTTTTTTTAAGTTAATTAATATTACACAAGACTTTCCAAGGTCTCCCATTTTTTTAAGTGAATTGAAAGAGTATCCCTTTCCATTGCAAGTTTTTTTCCTCTTTCCTATTTTCGAGAATTTTACTTTTACTTCATCTACATTTGGAGGCTTCCCCTTCTCTCTACTATTAAAAATCATCAATTTAATCAAAATCAGAATGTGGTTTAGTAATTGCTCCGATTTCATATTACTCCCATTTATTCCAATATGAATTTCTTTCCACGACAGTTTCTATAGAATTGGTAAATTGAGTTTATCAGCACATTTTTCCCAGAATCTTTTTATTATATTACATTAAAAAAATACATGTTGATAGGTTTCCTCCAAAATATTGCAATACGAACACAAACCGTTTGTACGAAATTTAAATCTATGCAAATGATGATTTGTATAAACTATTCTATGCAAACGTTTTAACTGAAATTCTCTCAGTTTACTGTTTAATGTGCACAACTTTGGTTAAACAAAAAAAAAATCACTTCTTTAGTTGTAATATTATAAAGTTCCATTACTAGGGATATGATTCTGAACAAGCGCCGGTGAATGTAGTAATACGGCAGATCGCGGTGCTTTCACCCACAAGTTGCAAGTTGCCCGGTCTATGCAGCCCGGCGTATTTCTGCCTCTGGGGCAGTGATATGGACCGCATCACGGTTATTAGCGTTCACATTTTCGTCGTCTTCAAATTCGCCCAATTCACCACCATCTTCACTTTCTCCACTATTATCACTGCTACTAACTTCTTCATCATCATACTCCAAGATCATTTCGAGTTCATCTGAGCTGTCTTCTGTCATTTTTACTGATAATTAATATCCCGGTATAATGTCTGTACTTTCACTCTGATATTTCTTGTACTTGCACAGTGCTATATCTGAATGCGAAAAGAATGCGCGCGGTGGCCGTGTTGTGAATAGTCCACGAAATGACGTTACACGACCAAGCCTCCTTGAGGTATCGTAGACGAAATTCTCTCAAAAAAACTTGACTCTCGTAACTTCATTTCATTATTTCTCCTTCCCCTTATGCTTTTGGACAATGAACTTAAAAACAAATGTGAAGAACTGAAAATAACCTTTCGAACAATACCTAATTCAATATGAATGGATAGCACCTTTAATGGAATATCATTACTGCTATTGTATACTTAAACAATCTTTATTATAAAAGCATTAACTAAGGGATTTTAAAATGATTTTGAACAAGTTACAATTTGCTTTAATTGTTATCATACATGATACACTACAACTTGTCATGCTAATGACCCTTCATTATAAACACAGATATGAGTATGAAGTGATGATTGAACGGATACTGTCCAAGCATATTCCATGCTTCAAGGATATAGACATCACAGAACACATCCCGCATCCCTATCACGCAGAGACAAAGAAAAAAAGTGTGATGGTAAATATATTTCTAATTATTAAAGAGGTATGAATATACATGTATAAACTACGGTTGGTAGCTCTTGATTTGACATCCTACAAAGTTACTATAAAAAATGAATCAAAGCATCATGGAAATCAATCCTCCCCCCCCCCACCCCCGATACACACACTAATGTCCTTTGCATGCTTGTTAATGCATGTGCAATTAAGTATCTCTTCAAAAAATGAAAATTACTTAACATATCTAAATTGTGTTACAGGCATACTGATTATTATTATTTCCTATATTTGGGGATATTAGGTTATTTTCTACAATGATTTATTTTCTAGGCATATGATCCAATTCATACAAATAGTTATTATTGCACATTATATATCTATTATTTACACATATTTGTACTTCATCAATTATATCTCTAATTGAATGGTCACACCTTGCAATCCTTATTTATGAATTGCAGTGCAACAGCAAGATCCTTTCCCATGTTCTTCCCCTCACCACTATGTATGTTCTCTGTCCTATTCCACCTAAGCTGATGAGCTACCCTTTCTGATACTCCATCAAATGTACAGGTACCTTTAGGAGTCCTACAAAACGATGTAACAAAGGTGTCAGATATGATAGATGTTTTGGAACATCTGCACAAGTATGTTCCAGGAAACCAGTCTCCGATACCAGTGATACTCTACGGGGACCAGCCGTCTTGTGAGAGGGTCCGAGATGCCATCGGTGCTCGTATTAACGAAGATACACCCTGGAATCGCCTCGGCGGGTTACTACCATCCATACAGGAGTCGCATAAGTGCTTACTTTTCCTAGAGGTACCTATTTTTCATTTGTTTTTGTTCTTGAAGTGTGGAAGGAAGCAAATTCTCTGAAATTTTCCAGGTCCTTAGATCCTTGCTTGTACGAAGTAGCATGCTCTTTATGCATCTGTGTCACCTAAATAGTCAAACTGGATCCTGGTTCATAATCCACAGTCATCCTGTACAATCAAATAGCCCCGATTGCAGACAGTCCTTCTGTAAGGAGATAAAAAGTTCCATTGAATTTCGTAACTATCAAACTAAAGTGTACGAGAATTACACTATGCGATCAATTATCCTTGGACATGGACATGTATGCTTCCCTGGGACAATTATTTCATTTCATTTCATTTTCATTTCATTTATTTCACTCTCTTTTAAAAAACATCAGAAGTATATACATGTTCGTTCATTATCAACATAAGATAAAAGGAAGTGGGGAATCATGAAAGCTAAAATTGGCTTGATGAGAATGATCCCCAAATAAATACATAGCATAAATAAGATACAAACTTATTTTATATAAAAACATCGTACATACATTTTCAACAACAGAGGACAGAGGAAAGATAAGGTAAGGTAAAGACAGTTACAGGAAGATAAGAAGAAAGAGAAGATAAGAAGAAGGAAGTTACAACTTGAGCTTTACATTCGACATAGTAAATGACAATTTCATTTTGTTCCGCTTAAATAACCCTTATACATATATTTGAAGCGTTTCAATGTATTGCACTGTTTTATGTCTTCTGGCAAACTATTCCAAATTAATGGGCCATGGAAAAATATGGAATCTTTAGAAGTTGAAGTACGGTGTAAAGGAAGATGAAAATCAAGAGCATGTCTAGTACTATAATCGTGGATTTGACAATTCATTGTAAAACATTCCCTAAATTAATCTGGTAGAGGTATAACTTTCAAGAGCATGAACATAAAAGTAGCAACATTAATGATATGATGTCATGGATTGGCAACATTTGCACCTGTTTAAAAAGAGGATCACTATGACAAAGGAAATTTGAATGAGTTATTGTATGTATTACTCGTTTTTGTAACTTATGTATTCTATTAAGATTGGTCTTTGATGTGAATCCCCAAATCATATTACAGTAATTCAAGTGTGAAAAAACAAGGGATGAGTACAATAGTTTTAATATTTTTTGCGGTAAAAACTGTAACCTATAGAGTACACCAATATTCTTTGAAAGTCTTTTTACATACAGTCGATCATTTTATATGGTAGTTCCATGATAGTTTATAATCTAAGTAGATGCCCAAAAATTTGATATTTTGAACCTTTATTATTTCTTCATTCCTATAATGTAATTTCAATCCATATCCATATTTCCAATGTGGCGAGTTCCAAAAATCATGCAATTTGTTTTTCCAGTATTCAAAATCAACTTATTAGTTAGGCAACTATGAAGTTTGAACTATCCCCTGTATAACCACCACCTAAGATCAATTAGCCCTAAATTGGCTGAGAGTAATGAATTCATAGGAGCATACAGCTGTCCAGAAGAAACATTGATTGATTGGAGGGAGGGGGTGAGAAGTGTCATTACAGGTGTACTTGTCCTGACATATTGTCATTCAGATATTAAACCTTTATAATCTTGAATAACTGTCAAAACTAATTATTACATTTCAGAACGATTGTGTCATATACATGTATGTGTGTACACATAAATACATGTATACACAGGAAGCTCATGTAATGCATGTAGACAATAAATATCCTACTTTAGGGCTCTTAAAAACAAGTCCAGCCCTGTGTAAATTAATGTCTTGGATATAGCAACAACAACAATAACAGTATATTTTTTCATATCATAATCATGATTTTGCATTTTTTTGCTTTGTTTTTTTTTTCTCCAGGACACATACAAACTTCTGTTTGATGCAAAAAGTGCGAAGTCATGTGGGAGCTTATCTTTCATCAAGAGCCAATATAAACACACTCATGTCACACCGAAAGTCTCCAACTGTTTCAACTATGCCACAAGTCTGTTGAGATTTGCAACAGAATCACATGTGGTTGCTGCAGCATGTGAGTACATGGGCATATCAAAGCCCAGTGATCCCCCAAAAGATCTACCCCAGGATCCCAAGGCCAAGTCAGTATATTTCAGTGACGCATGTAAATCTGTACTGGAAAAATCTTTCCATCCTTACCAGGTAGACAAGGAGCATGAGGAAGAGCTAGAGGCCGAGGAGGATTCAGAGGATGATGAGGATGATGAGGATGAGGATGAGGGTGAGGAGCTTGGACCTTTCTGCATCTGTAAACAAGCAAAAGACGTAGAAATGGTGTTCTGTAACAACAAAAGATGTGGCAGGGGGAAATGGTTTCATCTCGATTGCCTGCAGTTCGATTTTCAAAAGCTTCCCAAAGGAAAGTGGTTTTGCAGTGATAGGTGTCGTCAGCAGCATCAAGAGGAAAGAGAAAATGAGAAGGGAAAGAAGACAAATCCAGATACAAGATTTGAGTATTCTAAAGCTTTACTGCACTTAGGCCTTGGAGAGATGGTGCGCAATGATGCAATACGAGAGGGAGATGGAAATCGCATGATCCAACACTGGCGTCAAGATCTGTTCCACTTCTATGAAAAACATCACTGGAAATATCAAATCGAAGGTCACAATCTGATCATGGATGTTAATGGTGGAGTATCAGAAAGGGTAGCTCATCAGCTTAGGTGGAATAGGACAGAGAACATACATGGTGGTGAGGGGAAGAACGTGGGAAAGGATAAGGACAACAAGGTGTCAATTGACGTAGCTGGAGGAAATCTAACTGAGAGTGTCTTATCACGTTACAGTCAAGTAGTGGGAATGAGGAAGACTGTAAATAGAATGTTTGACACCAAGGCGACAGAGAGAAAGATAGTTGTAAAGAAACGTGAAGTCCAGGCCGGGGAATCTGACACTGCAAATCTTGCTGAACTGCTGATAAAAAACAAGTGTTTGGTGGAAATCCCTGGAAGATCACCACAAGGATTTGAAGACTTTGAGTTTGAACAAAAATTGGATCTGGACAGGTACAAGGCCAAGATGTCAGCCCTGAGTGAGAGGAGAGTGAAACGAGCTAAAGCAGCAGGACTGGTATAAGAAATGAAACAGTATCATGATCTTGCACATATATCAAAGTCTGAATTTAATTTGAAAGATTGAAGTTGAGATTAAGATCATTACTGGACTTTATCATCTTGATTGATAATATTTTCAGGGATTAATCGCATAATCAGCATATAATTTTTGATAGATATTGTTTATGCTTTGCTGAGTATTTACGGTGTCTACCCGTAATTGTATTGATGTGACAGCATAAAACTGTAGTGTAGTAGCCATGCGATACTCTCTACCTCTGAAATAGGAGGGGGAAAAAATCGATATCTAAAATTGGGCCCTGGAAATCAAGCGAATTCAATGATTTGTCATAATTTAGAAGTGTAATGTGCATTAGTGTATATGTTATATACAGTGTACAAGCATTTATGATACTAATTAGAAGGTACCTTTGTCATCACATGATCAGCATCTTTGTTGCTTTAAGTCCCCACTGTTGCACACAATTCACTGACTACCCAAAGCAAATGCTTTTCCAATTGTTCTACAACTCTCTCCACGTAGATAGAGGTAGATATTGGGTCTGAAAGATTAAACAAAATAACACAACAAATTAGAGAGTACAGTTTGCCCGAGTGAAGGCAGGAAATCTGAATTATTTGATGAAAGTTTGAGAAAAACAAGACAACAATGAGGGATTTTTTAAAATTAAAACATTTCAAAGGTCATTTGCAAACCAATGTTATGTAGATTCTTTTATGTACTATTGGACCATATGAAGAATGATATAGTATTGCATTTTAATTTGATGTTCAATTGAAAAGGGTGTTTGGCAACACGTTTTATTATCCTACTATAGGATAGAACGTAACATTTTAACTTTTTATGAAACTTTTTATGAAGTGTTTTTGATTGTTATATAATCAAGAGAAATGCCTCTATTTCTTAAAAGTAAAAGCTGAAAGAAAGGATAATTGATATTGTATTTCATGTTAAAAATCTGCTTTAGCCTATATGCCTAATGGCTTGTTCAGTATTCATGCTATTTACTTTCATTCCTTTATGAAACTTTTTATGAAGTGTTTTTGATTGTTATATAATCAAGAGAAATGCCTCTATTTCTTAAAAGTAAAAGCTGAAAGAAAGGATAATTGATATTGTATTTCATGTTAAAAATCTGCTTTAGCCTATATGCCTAATGGCTTGTTCAGTATTCATGCTATTTACTTTCATTCCTTAATCACTTAGTGCTACATGGGTTTGAAAGTGGTCTTAGTTAGACCGCTCCAGAGGAACGGGTCTTGAGGAACGGTTTGCGAGGGTTCACACTCCGAGCAGTTTTTTATGGCTCAAACCGCTCCACGAGTCAAAGTGGTCTTGTTGCTATGGCAGCTCAGGTCAGCGGGTAAATTTTTCGCGCGCGGAATACTAAGCGTATGTACCGTACTACATGTTTCGCACGCAACGTCACTAGACCACTTCCGTTCAAAGTACGCTTCCGTTCACACTCGCACGTTAGAGCGCTCCAAACCGCTCTTAATAAGACCCGTTCCTCAAGACCACCTCCCGAGGTGGTCTTCTGGAGCAGTCCAGAAGTCCACTTCCTGGACCACTTTGACCGTTCTCACTCACCTAAGAACCGCTCCTGAGGAACGGGTCTTAGTTAGACCGCTCCAACGAAGTGAATGAGAACGGGGTCTTAGAGTTTGATGAAACATGTACTGTCACTAGAAATGTCCCTTCTATAGTTTAATCTATATATTATAAATGTAACCTTTGTAATTTTACTGGCACTCTGCATCAGGTTCTTAATAATTGTGAAATAATGCACGACTGATATACCTGGCACCACAACAACATACTGCGCATCCTTCTCAAACACATTAAAAACACTTCAAACAATACCATCAAAGTATACACAGACATAGAAGGAGAAAGCATCAATGGGGGCACCATACCACCAAACATAATACGTACCCAACACAAACCAGACATCTGCCACATTAACAACAAAAATAAGGACATTATCATCATCGAACACAGCCCCCTTCAAAACAAACATTGACAAGGCACATCAACGATAAACAAGACAGATACGCAAGCCTCACACATGACAAAACAGCAACAGGGTAGAAAAGCAAACTAGTGTGTATTGAAATTGGTTCACGTGGGCTCCTAACCCCACAACCCCACAGAATAAATACTGTCTTATGCCTGAGTCACACCTTTGCGTATTTGGCTGGCGTATTGCTGCGTTTTTATGGCAAGCCGTTTTAACATTTATTCCTATTTCTTGATATCAAGAATTACCATTGCTTTACAACAGAAAATCATTTCTTGATACACTGTATCAAGAAATAGGAATAAATGTTAAAACGGCTTGCCATAAATAGGCAGCAATACGCAAGCCAAATATGCGAAGGTGTGACTCAGGCATAAAGGAAATACTCAAAATCAGTAATTCAGCTACATGTAGGTACCCTGAGCTATTGCTAAGATCCCACTCGAGTCATGGACTGTGGCAGTGGCAGTGAAGGACAAGTGTAGGCACCTCATGAAAAAAAGAAACTACACTACAGGCCTTTCTGTACGCCAGTCTGAAATTCAACTCCCCCTAACATGGTGATAACATGATTGAAATTGGTTAACTTCATCATGCACTCAGGCCCGTAGCAGGGGGCGTGCCCCTCCCAAAATTTTTTTCCAAGATCATGCACCCCTCCTCATAGACCCCTCCCCAGGACGTCGATCAATTATACATGTATGTGCCCCCAAACATCAAACTCTGGCTACGGTGCTGCACTCACTTTCAAATATAATTAAGCCAGACAAAGTTAAAACAGAGTGAAACTCTGTGCTTTCAACAGCAAAATTAATGCACTACTACAATGTAATTTAGATTTTCCTATACCATGCAAACTTATGTAACAAGTGTCAATATCCCTATTGTGAAAATCATTCCAAATTTTGTGGTTTTGATTCCGAGCCCTGAAAAATATACCTGACGCTTGAGTAGAAAGGGCAAACAATTCATGCACGTGTATCCTTTTTGTGGCATGCAATTGATGCCTGGAATTGAAAGCAAAAGAAAAGAGTGAAATTAAGTGCTTTCACATCCTTAAATTAGCAACATATATTGTGAGGTTCACAATCATTGTATTTCAATAAAAATGAGACTTTTGTTTAGTTAAAACAAGCTATATACTTTTTTCACACTTCACTTTTCTACAATATTAAACTTGCATATGAAGGATATTATGCGAGGGAGTGCGTAGCTATAGCTACTGTGAGAGAAGATTGTTGCATTTTTTATTTGTCTAAACGTTGCGCTCTTGGGCCCTCCAGAGCGTAAAAGTGTGTTGCAGTCTTTATATAGTCAGTATTTGCTGTACATTTTTTTTTTTTGCACTTTTTCAAATTTTCCGGGGCGGTGACGATCCCCCTTAAAAAAAAAATCAAGAGGGAGGGGGGTGGGGGACGGTGCCACTTCATGACTTTTTTTCCTTAGTCTTGTGTATATTTTTATACCTAATTTGAGCACACCGGGTCAACGGTCCGGGTGTTATGTAACATTTTGCGATCGTACGTCACTGAAATTTCGATTTAAAAAAGAAATCTTCCATATACATGATCGAGTTTTTAGATGCAAATTTTGTCAAAAAATTTGTCAAACTTTCATATTTGCATAATTAATTAGTACCAATCTGAATAAGTAATTAAAACAATGTACGCATCATTTATATTAAATGACAAACTATAAAAAAATACAATTTAAACTAGCACGTACTCCAACATAAGGACGTAAAAATGTATTGCATGACTTCACATGAAATCATCGCCAACACGGTGTTCATGAAATAATATGACATAATTATTCATAAGTTGGATAATTATCATATCAATTACCTTTTTTAAATCAGAGATTGTGTAAATATAATCTTAGCATGTACCATATGAACCCAGTTTTGTTTCATAAGAATCTCCATATAAAGAAAAATTAATTAGCATATTCGAATTAAAAGAAATATTTTAACTATTTAATATTGTAGGTCTCATAGACATACCACCATGCCAAATTTGGAGTCGATCAAAGTTTCGGTTGCGATCTTGGGGGGGGGGATCGATGAGGGCCTTTTAGCCCCCCGGCCCGCCCCCCCCCCCCCCAATTTGTTTAAGGTTCTAAATAGCCCAGTCTTTTTAGGGTTAAAGGTAATATAGAGTTTTGGTATGGGCCGGGTCATGAATTTGGTTTAAATGAACATATTGGAAGCATATGCGATTTTACAATATTCAATGATCGTTGTCGCGGTTGAAATCTAGTCTATAAAGCGATGAAATTGTAAATATTAAACTCTTTATGTTGTATATAGCGCCCTCTCAAGACTGATATTACTTTAGCATAGGCTTAGGAAGATTTTCAGGATTGGGGGGGCTCCATCATTTTTTTTTGACCCGCCGTTTGAAGATTTTTTTCCCCGACTGATCCCCCCCCCCCGTTGTCACCGGACAGTCCAAAATTGTTAAGCCTTCCTTTTTCTTCTCTCTTTGCGCTACCCCCATTTTTAGACCACCACTAGGGAAAGGGGGGGGGTAGGTTGATTACCTGGAAACACAGTATTTTTTTGCCTTTTGGGTCTAAATTATATACCCAATAGGCAATAAAATCATGCGAGAGCATAGCGCGAGCTAATTTTTTTCTCTCTCTCGATAAAGTGACCTGAAATCAATACATTCTAAACCCTTATTTTAAATAAATCCCCTGAAATAATCATTTTAACATGGGTTACATAGATTAAACAAATATGGCGTCGGAGGTTCTATAGGACGCTTATCACTTTCGGAATTCTATATGCAGTTAAACCATGCGAGCGCAAAGCGCTAGCCGAAATCTTTCGATATAATGAATTGATAATGTAGAGTGGCCTGAGCGGGTAGGCAAAGGGCGTGATTCTAAACTTACGGAGACACTTCGATGAAGACACCCTTACTCCATGATTGCCTGTGTTGAACTGCCCTGGGCTTTACAACTTTAAACCTCGGGGGTTTATTTTGCATATATAGGTATTTACATGTTCATTATTATAATAAAAGGAAATAATGAATATTCAAATATCATAGGTAGCAAATAAAAGACGACGAACAGAGGAATGAAAACAAACAGATAGGAGAGGATGATCAAGCATAATGATGTGCACCAAGGGCGTCAATCCGAGTTGGAGCATGGGGGGGGGGGCACAATTACATGTCACTCTCTCTCTAGTTATTCTGTTTCACAGCATATACTTTCATTGGTGACCGGTCTTTTTTTAATCTTTGATGTTTTATTACATTTTTAGAAAAAGAAGGCGATTCGTTTATCGATCGTTCTTGACTCTTGATCTTTGTTTGAATTCAGTTTCCCTCTCGCGCGGAAGCTGTGACGTTTCATTTAGTTATATGAGAAAGAAGATGAGATCGTTCTACCGTTCTCGACTCTTAATCCTTGTCTGAAATCAGTTTCCACCCTCTCGCGCGTAGCGCGGAAGCTTTGACGTTTCATTTAATTATTACGAAGACGATTCGTTGTACCGTTCTCGACTCTAAATCCCAGCTTGAATTCAGTTTCCCCCCTCTCGCGCGTAGCGCGGAAGCTTTGACGTTTCATTAAATTATTAGAGAAAGAAGACGATCCATTGTACCGTTCTCGACTCTTAATCCTTGTTTGAATTCAGTCCCCCGCCGGCTCCCCTCCCCTCCCGCGCGAAGCGTGGAAGCTTTGACGTTTCATTAAATTATTTAAAAAAGAAGACGATTCGTTGTACCATTCTTGACTCTTAATTTTTGTTTGAATTCAGTTCCCCCGCGCAAAGCGCGGAAGCTGTGACGTTTCATTAAATTATTAGAGAAAGAAGACGATTCATTGTACCGTTCTCGACTCTTAATCCTTGTTTGAATTCAGTCCCCCCTCCCGCGACTCTTAATCTTTGTTTGAATTCAGTTCCCCCCTCCCGCGCGAGGCGCGGAAGCTTTGACGTTTCATTAAATTATTAGAGAAAGAAGACGATTCATTGTACCGTTCTCGAAATCCTTCTTTGAATTCAGTCTCCCGCCTTCCCCCCTCCCGCGCGAAGCGCGGAAGCTTTGACGTTTCATTAAATTATTAAAAAAACTTATTTTCTGACAAAACATGGGGGGACATTTGATATGATTTCTGATGATTTCTGAGCCCCACCAAAATATGGGGGGCTCAAAGATATCTGAGCCCCACCAAAGTTTTCAAGTCCAGTTTATCTGTACGACATTTATATATGTACTATTAAAATATTGGGGGGGGGGGCTCAATGATATCCGAGCCCCTCAAAAATATAGGGGGGCTCTGTGATGTTATCCGAGCCCCACAAAAATATCGGAGGGCTCCGTGATGATATCCGAGCCCCTCAAAAATATAGGGGGGCTCTGTGATGTTATCCGAGCCCCACAAAAATATCGGAGTGCTCCGTGATGTTATCCGAGCCCCACAAAAATATAGGGGGCTCCGTGATGTTATCCGAGCCCCACAAAAATATCGGGGGCTCAGTGATGTTATCCGAGCCCCATCAAAAACAATTGGGGGGCTGATGATATCTGAGCCCCACAAAAATATGGGGAGGGGCTCAAAGATATCTGAGCACCACCAAAATATTTGGGGGTCTCAATGATATCCGAGATCCACCAAATATCGGGGGCACCGTGATGTTATCCGAGCCCCACAAAAATATAGGGGGGCTCCATGATGTTATTCGAGCCCCACAAAAATATCAGGGGGCTCCGTGATGTTATCCGAGCCCCATCAAAAACAAGTGGGGGGGGGGCTGATGATATCTGAGCCCCACCAGCTCAATGATATCAGAGTCCCGCCATAATATTTGGGGGTCTCAATGATATCCGAGATCCACCAAATATATTTTTGGGGGTCAATGATATGCGAGATCCGATGTCTGAGCCCCCCTCCCAAATAAATATTTATAAAATGTTTATATTTGAATGGTAAGTCTGTAGATTATAGGTATACATGAGTTTCATGCCTAGAATATAATGATTGGGAGGAGGGGGGTTAATGATCCCAAGACGAAAATCCAATTGAATCCCCATTGAATGTCCCCATTGAATCCCAATTGAATACCAATTGGCAATTTGGAGTACATGGAAAGTGAAACAATGGGTACCTATTGAAACCAATTAGCCATTGGTCCCAATTGAAACCGAAAGGCAATTGGTCCCCATTGAAACCAAAAGGCAATTGGTCCCCATTGAATGTCCCCATTGAATCCCAATTGGCAATTTGGAGTACATGGAAAGTGAAACAATGGGTACCTATTGAAACCAATTGGCAATAGGTCCCCATTGAAACCGAAAGGCAATTGGTCCCCATTGAAACCAACTGGCAATTATTGGTCCCCATTGAAACCAATTGGTAATTGGTAAATCGAGAACTATTGATAAATCGATACTTCACAATCAATGTTGGCAACTGTCCATCAATAGGTATGTTCTATTAAATCTCAAATGCATTTACTCCATCACAAAGATCATTTGAAGTGAATTTAAGATTGACTATAAAAAAGATTGAGGCTCGCGTACAAACATATATAATAAACATACATGTTATTTCTTGGTTAGTAATCATATAATCAATATATCTATTGCTAAAACGTACATGTAATTGTAACATGATCAGACAAATAATCTATTGGTCAATAATTGATGGAGGAAAATACAAATCACAAAATTGATGTGCATTGTCATAATTTGCTTAACAAATCATGATAAATGTATTTTTCTGTGACACGTGTAGAGTATACTAATGAATATTCATGAGATACAAAGATCTGTTGGTTTCTATTGGTTTCTATTGGACTGTTTCTATTGGTCCTATTGGTTTCTATAGGTCCCATTGGGTTCTATTGGTCTTATTGATCATATCGGTCCTATTGGTTTCTATTGGTCTAATTGGTTTCTATTGATCCTATTGGTATCTATTGGTTCAATTGGTTTCTATTGATCATTGGTCCTATTGGTTTCTATTGAGCATTGGTCCTATTGGTTTCTATTGAGCATTGGTCCTATTATGGTTTCTATGTGTCCTATATTGGTTGAAACCAATTGAACACCAATTGAATTTTCAATTGGTTTCAATTGGACCAATTGGCCCCATTAGACTTTAATGGGATTTCAATTGGTTTCAATTGGACCGCAATTGACCCCATTAGACTTTTATGGGATTTCAATTGGTTTCAATTGGTCCAATTGGCCCCATTAGACTTTAAAAAAGGATTTCAATTGGTTTCAATTGGCCCCATTAGACTTTAATGGGATTTCAATTGGTTTGAATTGGTCCAATTGGCCCCATTAGACTTTTAAAAAAGATTTCAATTGGCCCCATTAGACTTTAATGGGATTTCAATTGGACCAATTGGCCCCATTAGACTTTAAAAAGGATTTCAATTGGTTTCAATTGGACCAATTGAAGTCCAAAATAGGGCCAATTGGACCAATTGAAACCAACTGAAGTCCTATTAAAGTCCCATTGAGACCAATTAAAACCAATTGAAACCAATTGAAAATTCAATTGGTGTTCAATTGGTTTCAATTGGATTTTCGTCTTGGGATATCCGAGCCCCGCAATAAGTATTGGGGGCGGCGCAATGATATCTGAACCCCACTTAAAATATTGGGGACTCAATGGTATCTAAGCCCCTAAGGACTCAATGATATATAAGCCCCACCAAAAAATTGGGGGCTCACTGATATCTATAAGCCTCGCCAAAAATATTGGGGGGGCTCAATGATATCTGAGCCCCCAATATTTTTTTTGGGGGGCTGCGCCCCCCAAGCCCCCCCCCGGTTCCTAAGCCTATGCTTTAGCTTTAAAACAATGTCTAATTGACTATACAATGGACCGATTTGCTATTCCCGTTTGGAAATTATATATCTGGGCCCCGTCTTACAAAGAGTTACGATTGATCCAAATCAATCGTAAGTCCTCCAATCAATCGCAAGTTTGCATTCTCCTATCTCTTATGTACATGGTTGCGATTGATATCAATCGCAAATAAGTTACGATTGATATCAACTCTTTGTAATACGGGGCCCAGAACTGCATATTCTGAGATTAAAAGAAAGGAGGAAAGTATTCTACTACAGGAATTCAGTATGGTGAAAAACCCTCCAAATATTTATAATCTTATGAAACAGAGGAGTGTAGAAAAGAAAATTATTCAATTTATTGATAAAAATGATAAAATATTGAATATACGGAAGAGGAAATTAGGAACGAGGTTGAACTATTTTACGAAGTCCTTTATGGATTTCGAGAGGTATCAGATTTTCAAGTTTTATTACACGACCTGGAAGAAATGGATCATAATAAGATTCCAGATGAAAAAGTAGAGGAGTTTGGTAGAAAATTGTCCTCTACAGAAATACGCAAATTTGTTTGTAACTTGAAACTTAATTGGTGAATCAGTACCTGGACAGAATGGGTTTACTGCAGAGTTTTTCAAGTTTTTTTTCTTAAAGGGCATGTACATCCGCTCCAAAAATAACTTACTTTCAATAAAACCCTACGCAATTATCTACTTAAAAACTGGCGCCCTATATCTTTGCTCAATGTCCAATATAAGATTCTTTCTAGTTGCATTGCAAACAGAATAAAACCACTTTTTAGACGAAAACATACATAAAGATCAAAGAGGCTTTATGTCCGGTATATATACATTGGAGAGAATATCAAAATAATTTACAACATAATATGCAGATTATAAAAATATTCCTGGGATATTACTTAATTGTTATTGACTTTGAAAGGGCGTTCGATTGTGTTGATTGATCGAGTGTATTGATCTAGAAAAAGCTTCCGGATTTCAACTACCGAAGTGGGAGGGCGGGGGGTAGTGAGCACTCATTTTTTTGCTCAACGGGGAGTGCTATTTTTTCTCAACCTCCACCCCCTTGAGTGCTAGGGGAGGGGGCCCATCTTTTTTAAAACAAAAAAAGGTGTTTTTACCTGTGTTTTTTTCTACGGGAGGGGGCCCGGGCCCCCTAGATCCGCCACTGGTTTTGTATGTATAGTATTATCATTCAATCATCGCTTATTATATTCATATATGTATATATTATTTTGAAGTTTTATATGATATTTACATGTATTCAAATATGTTATTCAGAGATTTATTTTCAATAAATGGCCTTTTTCAATAAATGGCCTGTCGGAGGGTCCAACAAATTGAGAAAAAAAAAAGAGAAATAATTTGTTTAATTCAATTTGCTCAAAAGCAGTAGTGTTTTAGGGGCTACTTTTTTTAGTGCTTATAATACATCCACAGGGGCATCCAAATAATATATCAAAATTTTAAAGAATTACTATATATATTCATATAATTTTCAAAATTTCCCCAAACTTTGCAATTAATACCTTTAACTGATTTCATGCAATTACTCAAACATAACCATTTTACTCTAGATTCTACTCCCATGATAGGCCTAGTATTGTTTTGTAAGACAGTGATAGGTTGACTTACATTCATTAATTCAATTATTCAAATTTTATTTGTCCTTTTTCCTCACATATTAACCAATTCATAATAATTCATAATAATATAGATCACAATAAAGTTGGCTTGGCTGTGCATGCCCCCGTTGGGGTCACTCCCAACACGACTGGCTACGCACCAGCGTCCAGAAAAAAAGCATCGAAAGTGTGTCTTTTTCAGCTATATAAACATCATACAGCTAAACGACATCGTCGACGTTTTACTTAAAAAGGGGTTCAGGCACCCATCGCACAAGTTCACAGGTTCTGACGGTTTCTTACATACGTCATTATAGATAGGGTCCATTTCGGAAAATGTGCGATATATACATACGCCATTATGCTCATTTAAGGAAAGGTGCGATACGCCATATTAGGGTCCATTTAATAAAAGGTGCAATATGCCATTATAGGGTCCATTTCAGAGGTTGATGGACACGGGTAGGTAGCACTTGTGTATGAAAATGACGCCGCCCCCTCGGCCATCACTTTTTCAAGTACCCCAAAAGTGCCCCTTTTTACAGCTAGATAAAAGTGCCCCTTTAACTTTGTAAGATGTGCCCCTTCCATTTTCACCTCTGATAAGTGCCCCTTTTATTTTAACACGTGCCCCTTTTCCTTCGACAAGTTCCCATTTTCCTTTGCAATAAGTGTCCATTTCCATTAATTCTCATAAGTGCCCTTTTTAATCTATATAGTACATGTATAATTAATTTAAGCTAGCTAGTGCATGCCCCTTTTCAGGTACGAGAAGTGGCCTGGGGAAGTACCACTTTTCACTTTTGATAGGTGCCCCTTCAACTCTGATAGTTGCCCTATTCAAATCTGAGTGCCCTTTTTTACTTTGACAATTAGTCCCCCTTTTCCTTTTGAAATTTGATATTAAATGGTCATAAACTGACTGGCTTGCCTAAATCACAACAACAACAACAGCTGTACACGTGTGCGTGCACTAGCAACCTAACCATACTTTCGGGCTGTCATTTTCGAAAAAAACGTCCGTTCACGTCTATTTCCTGGATTGTGGAACTCAAGCCCGTGCTACGATAAAAGGTATTCTGGCTGTATATTTTCTGGTTCTGTAAGTTTATACTTTACTTCAGAAGATCGATAAATATTAATTTAAATTATGCGGCGCTAGTGTAGTAGTGTAGGCCCTACTTTCGTATCCATTTTTGACCCGTAACTCCGGCGTGGAGATCACTCCAGATCCAGCAAAGCGTGGCTGATCGGCTTACAATTTGAATTGTTAAATTATTCTTTCTAACATCAGTAAGTTGAAAAAAATTGTATTTTACTGCTATTTAATTTAGGTGTCATCAATTGTCACTAAGTTAGTAAGTAGATAAAGTACCAATTCTGAGTGAAATCAGTAGAGTTTTGTACAGTGAGTGATGTTTGACTTCAAAATGTTGAGAATCAATACATGACAATAGGCCTAGATCTATTCTAGGCCTATAATAGCAGTACTAACTAGACCTACTATTATTAATTCAGCTATGTGTGGGGTTTCCCCCTACTCATAGTGCAATGGGTTCTTGTGCAAGGGTGCAGGTGGTGACTCTCCTGTACATGGGGCCTCCATTTAACGTCCTATCCAAGACCAAGGGATGGAGGAGTGTTTTCCACTTGACATAACTCCGGGGAGCTCCGACGCCAAAGGCGTCGGCGTCGGAGCTCCCCGGAGTTGCACTTGACATAGCCTGCGTCTCTGAACAAGGGAAGCTAGGCCTATATAGGGCCAGTAGGGGCACGTTAACACACAATGCAGGCTTCCCTTAAGTCATCCGCCTGGCCCACTCCAGCAAAGCATTCTATAGAGAGTCAATACTGCGTATGGACCTTGGCTCTAGCGCTACCATGTGCTAATATAGGCAGCAATTTCACACGTGAATAGTCAACACAAATGTACACAATCATGCCGATAAAACTGTAAGCAAGTTTCAAAGTTTGACAGTGGACTCACGATTTTAATTTTTAAATTATTCTTTCTAACATCGGTAAGTTGAAAAAATTGTATTTTACTGCTATTTAGGTGTCATCAATTGTCACTAAAGTACCGATTTTGAGTTAAATCAGTTTAGTTGTGCACAGTGGTGTTTGAAATGTTGAGATCAATAAAACAGGTTTTAATACACAGCCAGGATAGCGATACAGCTATGTGTGGTCTGGCCCTGGGTTAGACCGAAGATTTCTGTCTCTTTCGTTCGTTAGCCTCTGATTTGGGTAGGGTCGGCTCCTCTCTTTAGAGACAGAAACGGACCATAGGCGTTCCTGTGAAAACGTTTTGGCCATATATGGCCAAAACTCTTTGCTTAAAATACTACATTTTACCCGATGCATATCCGATGCATTTATTATTGTTAATTAGGCCTAGGCTAAACTACATCGGTTCCACTTACCAGATTGACTGTATGATGCATTTACGGTAAGGTCTTTTTGGATTTTCATCGCCGAAAATGAGCTCGTGTTGAAATTCTTGCAGCCGTATTTTAAACTGTTACTGCGCATGAAGGAAGATGACGTCATCCATTGACAGTAACAGTTTAAAATACGGCTGCAAGAATTTCAACACGGAGCTCATTTTCGCAAAGAAAATCCGGGACCCTTAAATGCATCATACAGTCAATCTGGTAAGTGGAACCGATGTAGTTTAGCCTAGGCCTAATTAACAATAATAAATGCATCGGATATGCATCGGGTAAAATGTAGTATTTGGGCAAAGAGGCCATATATGGCCAAAGCGTTTTCACAGGAACGCCTATGGTCCATTTCTGTCTCTAAAGAGAGGAGCCGACCCTACCCAAATCAGAGGCTAACGAACGAAAGAGACAGAAATCTTCGGTCTAGCCCTGGGTGGGAGTCGAACCCGGGATCTTTGGTTCGACAGGCAGATGCGTTACCGACTGAGCCAACTCCCCAGTGGGGTCACTTCCCCGCAGAGGGTGACACGTATCATGACGGTTACCACAAATGCAAATAACCCCCTTTTGAGGACATTTTGTGAAATTGAACCCCCTTTTTAAGTACGTCAAAACAAGGACAAAATCATACTTTGGAATACCCCTAGACTCTATTTATAAGATGGTAAGGACACTTTTTCAAATTTACCCCTATATTATTACCATATTTCAAGGACAAGACATTTATACCTTTTTGACTCGACTCGGCTCCGAGAATTTTTCTTCCCGGTTTTCTCATTTCCCTTTTCCTGACCCCTTTTTATCAATTTTGAGGACACCTGTGCACCCCTATTTTCTATATTACGAGGAATATTCTGTCTGTGGACATTGCTTGAAATTGACCCCTTTTTCCGCAATTTTGGTAATGGTCATGCGGTCCCTAAGTCACATTGAGTGACCCCACCAGGGCCAACTCTCCTCCGCTGAGTGAGTGCAAGGCCAAGGCGTGGGGATCTTGGGGCATGGCCTGGGCCGGGGCGGTCTTCTGAACCCTGTGTTATCTATAATATTGTATCTTTGATGATAAGATAAAAGTTGGTTTCTGAAAATTGTCGAAACTTTTGTTGTATCTTTTATTGTTTCTTTTCTCTCATCTCTTTGGCCGCGCCTGCGCCCATATACCTAGCTGCATTACTATCCTGGCCGGCTGTGTATTAAAAACTGACCTCTATTCTATTGATTCTCAACATTTCAAACACCACTGTACAAAACTCAACTGAGTTCACTCAAAATTGGTACTTTAGTGACAATTGATGACACCTAATAAATAGCAGTAAAAATTAAAATACAATCTTTTCAACTTACCGATGTTAGAAAAAATTCTTTGAAAATTCAAATCGTGAGTAGACTATACTGTCAAACTTGCCGATCAGCCACTTCGTATTCATTATGTGCATTAGTGTCCAATTGTGTGCAGTGTGTACATTGTGTGCAATTGCTGCCTCTCAGCATGTATTACATCATCGTCATTAACTGGTACAGGAAGAAGGCGTTGGCCTGTAATTCCCGGTCAATACGCATTAGCATTGACTCTATGCCTTGCTGGGGTGCACTTGTAGTTGTACTTTGTAGTTGGTGTCTGAACGATCAGAATCATCAGACACCCTAGTTGTAATACCAATGCCAAATCTACGTCTTCATCAGCGGGATTGCCCGTCAGCCATCTTTAATTGAGTATAATGAATGTTCATTGTTCATGTTCAAGTTTCAGAAAGGTCGATATAGACTCCACCCCAATGACCTATCAGAGATGTACGTAGGCCTACGCGTAACTGAGCCCTGACCATAGAGATCTTATATAAACCCTGAAGTGTACGTTGATAGTACAGCTACATGTAATCCTTTTCCATATCTCTGCTTAATTAGATAAGAACAGGCCTATAATCAATATAATTTCTTTCTTTCTGCCAGATTTACCAATATTTTGATGCAATCATGGGTGTTCATTGTTGCAACTGTGGAGATGATTTAGGAAATAATTTCAGAAAACTCACATTAAATGCCTTAATCAATCGAAAAGGTGTATCATCAGTCGATGGACTAAAATCAATGGGAGTTGTCGTAACCCCTGGAAAAGAGAAACTGTATCGCATATGCAGAATCTGTTCCCAATTGATCGGAAAAATATCAAAATCAAAGACAGAATGCAAGGAATTTCAGTCTAGGCTTCATGATTTAAGTGATTGCAGCACCTACATTGGGCAGAAGATTAAACGATGTCATTCTCCGCCGGCCTCTCCTCCTAAAAAGAGAAGAAACCTTACTGGAACGCCCCAACAAAATTGCCAAGAGACCCAGACCGAGACCCCAGAAGAGACCCAGGCCCAGACCCCGGGAGACCCAGCCAAGAAACGGGTAAGTTATAGACCTAGTTTATTTTTTTTTAAACATCATGAAAACGAATAGTATTATGTTATGATTTCCCTTTGTTTATTTCACAGTAAAAGTTTAAAATTTAAAGCTGCACTAGGATAATTTTTTTTTTTTTTTTTTTGGGGCGAATGGGCAGGGTCACAAAATAAGGTAAGAGTGGGCATTTTTCCCCACAAGATCTAGTCTACATGTAAACCATAAAAAGGCTTATTTGGGTTGATGACCTGGGAACATAAAACAAAATCAATTACTGTACTGGGGGTAAAATGACAATAATAATACTGTAATATAAATCTCTGTGCAGCCTATACTTTTGTAATGTCCCCTCCCCCATTAACTAAATATTGCAGTCTATCTATACAGTAGTCGGTACATCTGTCTCTAATCTCTATGACATGACAAGGCTGATCAACCACTTTCTATTTTTAAATACCTTTTTTTCTTCTTTTTTTCTCCCTCTTTGAGCTGATATTTCTCAGCTTTGAATGCTTTAATATTTTTTTTATTCATTAAACATTTTTTCTTCTAAAAAAACTATCTAAAAAAATAAAAAAACTTTAAAAAAAAGCCGACCAAAGATTTCAAGATTTTGGGGTCTGGCGCAAAGGGCAATACAACATCTTTTTTCTTATACGCCTTACAGAGTCTTTATTGATATGAGCTAAATATGATTTAGTTAATTAGTTCTTTTGCAATTTATGAAACTTGATAGGCCTATTCTTTCTGATGTGATTTATGATAGGCCTGTTCTTTCAGCGTTTTTTTTTTTTCAGTCACGGCACCCTTACGGCCTTTCCCAAAATAAATAGTTTTGTGTCACCCTAATCCCATATTCATATGTTCCATATAATGAGCAACATATATATAAAAACATATGTTATCCCTCTATTCTTCTCACAGGGATATTCCAATACCTTCCTCCCCCAAGCTGCGGCGCACCTGGCAGCTGGGCGGTATCAGCAAATGATTAGAAAAATGAAGTCTTCAAGTACCTTCAATAACATCATGATCAACTCAGTATGTCAACAAATCAATACTGAAATCAAATCTAATCAGTCAATCTTCGAAATCAATGACACAAATAAAGCAAAGAGTTATGAGAACTATTCATGGAGAAAAACAAATCAACGTCTGAAGAAAAATTGCCCAACAATGATGAAAGTTCTATCAGCAATAACGGACAGAGGGCCCAGTAAAAAAACCAATGTCAGAATCACCATGGCAGCATCCCAGCTCCTCTTTACCCGCGATCCTAGTAAACACAAGATCATTCAGCAGTTGATTGGATTGTTGTTGTGGTTTGCAGGAACAAAGAGACAGGTGAATTCATAATGTTTTGCGAAAATCACAGAATTAAGTCGTTATAATTTTGGTGCACTTATTATAAGGAAAAGGGGACATGTGTCAAAAGAAAAGGGAAACGGGCACTTAATTATTACAAGTGGAAGGAATATGTAGTGTACTTACTATAGATGAAAAGGGGCACTCTGGGGGAATTTGAAATAGTACCCCAAAAGTAACCCCTCCCCCCAAGCCACCATTTTTTGGGTCATAAAAATGGCATGGAAGATCATATGTATTAGTAATGTGATTGATGATTGATCCTGAAATATCCTTATACTTCAGACCCAAGAAAATGCAGAAGAGAAAATCATGTATTTCATTTTCTGGAGCCGCGGGAGTGGGAGGTGGGAGGTTGGGGCGGGGCGTGGGGGCAGGTGAGTATGCGATGTGAGTACTGAATCCCTATTATTTTCCGATCTTAATGTAAGCATAATGAAATGTATAGTGTCTACTAAAAGAAAAGCAGCCTAGGAGGATAGTGGCTGCTCCCTGTGCTGGTGCATTACCCTGCTTGTCGCTGCAGCATTCATATATTTGTGGGTATTTTCTTAATTTCTTGATACAGACTTTTGAGAGGCTGAATAGGCTGGGTTTATGCACCAACATTACGACCACCACACACTGCATCGACACTTTGAGGGGTGAATTTGACAATACCATTCGTCACCAGAAACTGCAAATCACAGACATTAAGACGAGATCCAGAAGGGCAAAGAAACGGCCATTGCTTGCTGAAGAATGGGAGGATGTCAGTGGATGGGAGGAAGGTAGGAAAGGAATCAGACAAGGAAATGAATTAGTATGTATGTCAAAATAAGTTTTGTTTCAAAAGCCACTTTTACCACCACTAAAATAGTATGAGACCCATCCGTGATTGTGAGAGTCAAAGAAATTGATTACATTGATTCTGAATTTCAAGAACAAAATATATCATGCAGAGCCTGGGATGGTTAAAAATATGACACTTTAGTGAGAGAGAGAGAAAATAATGTGTGTATTTTAAAGTAAATGCCATAAAGTGAAACTTTGCAGCATGTTATGATTATATAATGACAATGGATCACTGCTGTTATGTTATGTTCAATATAGTTCCAGAAGCCCCTGAAGAAGTGACCCCCCTTGTGTCATCTCCAGTGGACAAAGGTTAGTTCCATTAAAGTGACTCTGTAACGTTGTTGAAGGTTGATGAAAAAATTTCGTAATTTTTGTATGAAATGTTACTTATTATATTCCTTCTTACTGTACTAACCCTCTAACATGCAAAAAATCCTGAATAATTATCAAACCACAAAGATATTTATGGTTTTCTTTGAAGGCGTCACTGTGCGACACCCTCTAACAGTAAATTCTCCCAACCATTTTTGAACACTCAAATGTCTGGAATGGTATATAGAGCCAATTCATTGCTTTGTGGCGATTTACATTCACCTAAAATGTAATTAAATTGTAATAATATAATTGGGAGAATTAAGGAATCAATCAGATCAGTTTTTTCCAATTTTTATTATTAATAATGGTCTGATTTCACTCAAACTTTCAAATTATCTTAATTTGTTCATCTAGCATTGAAGTTACTACCTTAGCACCATTTTCTCTCATCTGAACAATGTTACCAAGTCACTTTAATGATCATTGTGTTGATGAAAAGACCGAATAAAATGTCATCTTTATCATAGTGCTTTAAATACCACATCAAACAGTAAAAGAAATAAAGTATATGATCCCAAGTTACAATTAGATAGAACACATATCATATACAGAGCCTGGGATGGTTAAAAACATCAAACTTTAGAGAGAGAGAGAGAGAAAATAATGTGTGTATTTTAGTGTAAATGCTTTAAGGAAAACTTTGCAGCATGCTATGATTATAAAATGACTATGGATCACTGCTGTTATTTCATGTTCAATATAGTTCCAGAAACCCCTGAAGAAGTGACCCCCCTTGTGTCATCTCCGGTGGACAAAGATCCTCATGACATCGATGTGTGTCACAAAATGAAGTATCAAAATATGCTCATCTGACCGTAATTAACTGCCAAAATCTCCTGAGCTTACGGGGGCTCTGCCCCCTGGACCCCACCAAGGGCCCTAAGGAGGGCCCCTGGATGCTCATCTGACCGTAATTAAATACCTAAAACCCCTGAGCTTCCGGGCTCTGCCCCCTGGACCCCACCAAAAGCCCTAAGAAGGGCCCCTGGATGCTCATCTGACCGTAATTAAATACCTAAAACCCCTGAGCTTCATGGGGCTGAGCCCCTGGACCCCCAATTAGTGACCTGCCAGTGTCACAAATTAGGTATCAAAATATGCTCATCTGACCGTAATTAAATGCCTAAAACCACTGTGCTTCAGGGGGCTCAGCCCCCTGGACCCCACGCCAATTAGTGACCTGCCAATGTCCCAAAGAAGGTATCTAAATATGCTTATCTGACCGTAATTTACTGCCTAAAACCCCAGAGTTTCCGGGGGCTCCGCCCCTTGACCTTTTTGCTCATTAGGCCATTGCCCCTGAAAGGTGAGCCCCCTGAAATGTTTGCCCCCCCCCCCCCCAATCCCAAACTGCTTCCGGCGCGCCTGGTTATGATTATAAAATGACAATTGATCACTGCTGTTATTTCATGTTCAATATAGTTCCAGAAACCCCTGAAGAAGTGACTCCCCTTGTGTCATCTCCAGTGGACAAAGATCCTCATGACATCGATGCACTCTATCCTGACCTTGATAGCTCAACCATCGATTGTAAGAACATTTTTATCATGACAGCATACCTATTTCTATTTGATGTAATTTCTTGAATTGTGTGATTCATTAGCTGAAATTTGACTCGATTGCTAAACAGATGTGCATGCATTGATCAAAGTTCATGTCTAGCTTTTGACAGTTATGAATTGACAAAGAAAATAATATTTTGAAACAGTAGAATATTGTATGTGAAAATCCTGGACAACAAAAATCACATGTCTTTTTTAGTATTGCACATCTGGAATCAGGAACGAAAAATGTAAAATATCTTGGAAATCATTTTATTAGAAAATTTCCAGAAACGATGGATGAAAACATCTTCTTCAAAGTTTTTGTGTTTGGCACATTTTCCCCTTGTTTATAGGACACATGTATACAAATAGAAATACACTGTACAATGAGAGCATAAAAATAAAACTGCATGTTTACCGGTTCAAGAAAATACTTCTTTAAACCCTTTAAATACATCTACATATAAGTTAAATCGGAAAATGTTACATGTCAGAAGCACTAGCTATAACATATTAGATTAGTGTTGAACCTGTTCCTCCCTGACAGATGGCAACATTGATGACACACCATCAACATTTGGATTTACATTGACATTTGACAATGTCAGTCAGAGGGCACGGTTTTATTCAAGTCAGCTAAACTTGGTGCAGTCTCATGCAGCTATAGACCGTGTGTCATGCTTCAACCTTTGTGATGAGGCTCCATCCTTGGAAGAGCTATCAAACATATCTCAAGAGATCTTCATCCCCACAACTGAAGACAATGACATGCTAAGGTAAATATATTTCAGTGGTCCCCCCTCTCTTTCTTTCTCTCTCTCTCTCTCTCTCTCTCTCTCTCTTTCTCTCTTTCTCCCTGTCTTTTTCTCTCTTTCTTTTGCGATCATCCCCTCTCATGTGTATAAATACCAGTATGAGGAAAACTTGAGTTTATGCCTCTCATACAAAGCATGTTACCTATGTAGCTTACAAGCGATCAATAAATGGAAGTGCTTTTAAAGGAAAATGTCTATGCCATTGGATCCCAAATAATATTTGGTCAAAATTTGCTGTAGGAATGTTGACCTCTTGCCTTTGCCTAGTAAAACCTTATATCTCTTTGCTTTGACTTTGGAAGGATCTCTCTAATGAAGACGTATGATATACTGTAAACGCTGTTATTTTTGCGTGATTAATTTTTTGTGCTGAGGACCCCAAAACTTATTCGCTGGTTCTTAAATTTGCGTTGCACGCAATTCAGCCTGTTCAAAACATGCATAAGAAGCCATGCCTATATTTTCGCAAGTTCTAAAATTCGCGTTTGCTGATCTTTAATTTAGCCCGAAATCCGTGAAAATTAATGTACCACAAATATTTCTACTTTTACAGTTTATATATATATTCATAAAGCACAATTCTTATTTGAAAGTCATGGGAAATGTCTCTGAAGTTCTTTTCATCACAACTGTTTTAAAGGTGATATGGGAAGGAAATTATGAACTTATATGCATGTTTGTTATAGTTGGAAAGCTTATGATTTAAGGAATACAAATATATTGAATGACACAATTTTGCATTTTTTAAAAATTATTATTAGACTTAAAAAGATCAATAGTGTAAGCAGAGCAACCCGGAAGCGTTGGTATTCTCGATATTGACATAATATATGTTACGTATTTCCATGGACTATTCCCAAACCTAGTACAAGTACAATGCACTATTTCAATGTAAATATGTACACAAACATGGGTCATTTTTAAAGTAGATTTTGCAATTTCTGTGATATTTAATAAAGTGTTTTATCAAATTATTAAAATTCTATCAATTACATAAGCATTGGTTACTTCGCGATGTTTGGATTCCTTGAAATATTGACGTTTGGTACTGTAAAATTGATCGTCTTGCAGATCCTGACACACGGCTTCGCCGATGTTTTGTTTTGATAATTATAATTCGAGTGTAACTTGAATTTCGCGGCACGGGGAAAACTCGCGATAGCTCAGCCATTCGTAGTGCAGTGTAACAGTGTTCATGGTGTTTTAGTGCATGACTCATGAAATTTTTGGTGGATAAAATAGTTGTTTTTCTCGGGTTTAAAATTGGCTTAAAGTTTGCCGTTTGAAAATATTAAGCAAAGAGACCGCGATCACGATGCAGGTGAGATAAAATGGTTGTTTTTCTAGGCTTGTAAATCACTAGTAATTGAAATGTCTGCTGATCGAAAAAACTCAGCTAATTAGAGACGTCGATCAGGATGCACGTGTGTGATAGGTGAATGGGCGCTTGTTCAGAATCATGTCCTTACTTTGTCCCCGTAACTCCGGCGTATAAGAAAATTGACACGAAACAGGTATGAAACGTAACAACTTTTAAATCATGGCCATTATTTGAACAATTGATGAATATTTACTTGATTTTGGGTATGTTTTAGTACTAATAGTAGTAGAGTATCTCCGGAGTTACGGGGTCAAAGTAGGGATATATTCTGAACAAGCGCCAGTGAATGTAGTAATACGGCAGAATGCGGTGCTTTCACCCACGAGTTGCAAGTTGCCCGGTCTATGCAGCCCGGCGTATTCTGCCTCTGGGGCAGTGATATGGACCGCATCACGATTATTAGCGTTCACATTTTCGTGTCTTCAAATTGCCCAATTCAACATCATCTTCACTTTCTCCACCATTATCACTGCTACTAACTTCTTCCTCATCATACTCCAAGATCATTTTGAGTTCATCTGAGCTGTCTTCTGTCATTTTTACTGATAATTAATATCTCGATATAATGTCTGTACTTTCACTCTGATATTTCTTGTTTATACTTGCACAGTACAGTGCTATCTGAATGCGAAAAGAATGCGCGCGGTGGCTGTACGTATTGTGAATAGTCCACGAAATGACGTCACACGACCAAGCCTCCTTGAGGTATCGTAGACGAAATTCTCTCAAAAAAACTTGACTCACGTAACTTCATTTCATTATTTCTCCTTCCCCTTATGCTTTTGGACATTGAATTTAAAAACAAATGTGAAGAACTGAAAATAACCTTTCGAACGATACCTAATTCAATATAAATGGAATATCATTACTGCTATTGTATAATACTGCTATTGTACAATCTTTATTATAAAAACATTAACTAAGGGATTTTAAAGTGATGTTGAACAAGTTACAAGTTTGCTTTGTTATCATACATGATACACTTCAACTTGTCATGCTAATCACCCTTTATTATAAACACAGGTATGAGTATGAAGTGATGATTGAACGGATACTGTCCAAGCATATTCCATGCTTCAAGGATATAGACATCACAGAACACATCCCGCATCCCTATCATGCAGAGACAAAGAAAAAAAGTGTGATGGTAAATATATATTCTAATTATTAAAGAGGTATGAATATACAGTCAAACCTGTCTGTAGCGACCACCCAAGGGAAACACAAAAAGTGGTCTTTGTAGACAGGTGGTCTTTGTAGACAAGTTCTTTTAGTTCATGTTTCAATGAGAAACCATTTTCAAGGGAAACAAGAAATGTGGTCTTTGTAGGCAGGTGGTCTTTGTGGACAGGTGGTCACTAAAGCAGGTTTGACTGTACATGTATATACGTATAAACTACGGTTGGTAGCTCTTGATTTGACATCCTACAAAGTTAATAAAAAAATTATTCAAAGCGTCATGGAAATCACCCCCCCCCCACCCCTACCCCCACCCCGATACACACACTATTGTCCTTTGAATGCTTGTTAATGCATGTGCAATTACGTATCTATTCAAAAAATGAAAATTACTTAACATTCCGGTATCTAAATTGTGTTACAGGCATACTGATTATTTTTTTTCTCCTAAATTTGGGGATATTAGGTTATTTTCTACAGTGATTTATTTTCTAGGCATATGATACAATTCATACAAATAGTTGTTATTGCACATTATATATCTTTTATTTACACATATTTGTACTTCATCAATTATATCTCTAATTGAATGGTCACACCTTGCAGTCCTTATTCATGAATTGCAGTGCAAGATCCTTTCCCATGTTCTTCCCCTCACCACTATGTATGTTCTCTGTCCTATTCCACCTAAGTTGATGAGCTACCCTTTCTGATACTCCACCAAATGTACAGGTACCTTTAGGAGTCCTACAAAAAGATGTAACAAAGTTGTCAGATATGATAGACGTTTTGGAACATCTGCACAAGTATGTTCCAGGAAACCAGTCTCCGATACCAGTGATACTCTACGGGGACCAGCCGTCTTGTGAGAGGGTCCGAGATGCCATCGGTGCTTGTAGTAAGGAAGATACACCATGGAATCGCCTCGGCGGGTTACTACCGTCCATACAGGAGTCGCATAAGTGCTTACTTTTCCTAGAGGTACCTATTTTCCATTTGTTCTTGTTCTTGAAGTGTTGAAGGAAGCAAATTCTATGAACTTTTCCAGGTCCTTAAGGTCCTTGCTTGTACGAAGCAGCATGCTCTTTATGCATCTATGTCACCTAAATAGTCAAACTGGATCCTGGTTCATAATCCACAGTCATCCTGTACAATCAAATAGCCCAAATTGCAGACAGTCCTTCTGTAAGGAGATAAAAAGTTCCATTGAATTTCGTAACTATCAAACTGAAGGGTACGAGAATTACACTATGCGATCAATTATCCTTGGACATGCACATGTATGCTTCCCTGGGACAATTATTTCCCCAGGCAACTATGAAGTTTGAACTATCCCCTGTATAACCACCACCTAAGATCAATTAGCCCTAAATTGTCTGAGAGTAATGAATTCATAGGAGCATACAGCTGTCCAGAAGAAACATTGATTGATTGGAGGGAGAGGGGGAGAAGTGTCATTACATGAGTAGTTGTCCTGACATATTGTCATTCAGATATTAAACCTTTATAATCTTGAATAACTGTCAAAACTAATTATTACATTTCAGAACGATTGTGTCATATACATGCATGTGTGTACACATAAATAGATGATACACAGCTCATGTAATGCATGTAGACAATAAATATTCTACTTTAGTGCTCTTTAAAACAAGTCCAGCCCTGTGTTAATTAATGTCTTGGATATAGCAACAACAACAATAACAGTATATTTTTTCATATCATATTCATGATTTTGCATTTTTTGCTATGTTTTTTTCTTCTCCAGGACACATACAAACTTCTGTTTGATGCAAAAAGTGCAAAGTCATGTGGGAGCTTATCTTTCATCAAGAGCCGATATAAACACACTAATGTCACACCGAAAGTCTCCAACTGTTTCAACTATGCCACAAGTCTGTTGAGATTTGCAACAGAATCACATGTGGTTGCTGCAGCATGTGAGTACATGGGCATATCAAAGCCCAGTGATCCCCCAAAAGATCTACCCCAGGATCCCAAGGCCAAGTCAGTATATTTCAGTGACGCATGTAAATCTGTACTGGAAAAATCTTTCTATCCTTACCAGGTAGACAAGGAGCATGAGAAAGAGCTAGAGGCCGAGGATGATTCAGAGGATGAGGGTGAGGAGCTTGGACCTTTCTGCATCTGTAAACAAACAAAAGACGTAGAAATGGTGTTCTGTAACAACAAAAGATGTGACAGGGGGAAATGGTTTCATCTTGATTGCCTGCAGTTCGATTTTCAAAAGCTTCCCAAAGGAAAGTGGTTTTGCAGTGATAGGTGTCGTCAGCAGCATCAAGAGGAAAGAGAAAATGAGAAGGGAAAGAAGACAAATCCAGATACAAGATTTGAGTATTCTAAAGCTTTACTGCACTTAGGCCTTGGAGAGATGGTGCGCCATGATGCAATACGAGAAGGAGATGGAAATCGCATGATCCAACACTGGCGTCTAGATCTGTTCCACTTCTATGAAAAACATCACTGGAAATATCTAATGGAAGGTCACAATCTGATCATGGATGTTAACGGTGGAGTATCAGAAAGGGTAGCTCATCAGCTTAGGTGGAATAGGACAGAGAACATACATGGTGGTGAGGGGAAGAACGCGGGAAAGGATAAGGACAACAAGGTGTCAATTGACGTAGCTGGAGGAAATCTAACTGAGAGTGTCTTATCACGTTACAGTCAAGTAGTGGGAATGAGGAAGACTGTAAATAGAATGTTTGACACCAAGGCGACAGAGAGAAAGATAGTTGTAAAGAAACGTGAAGTCCAGGCCGGGGAATCTGACACTGCAAATCTTGCTGAACTGCTGGTAAAAAACAAGTGTTTGGTGGAAATCCCTGGAAGATCACCACAAGGATTTGAAGACTTTGAGTTTGAACAAAAATTGGATCTGGACAGGTACAAGGCCAAGATGTCAGCCCTGAGTGAGAGGAGAGTGAAACGAGCTAAAGCAGCAGGACTGGTATAAGAAATGAAACAGTATCATGATCTTGCACATATATCAAAGTCTGAATTTAATTTGAAAGATTGAAGTTGAGATTAAGATCATTACTGGACTTTGTCATCTTGATTGATAATATTTTCAGGGATTAATCGCATAATCAGCATATAATTTTTGATAGATATTGTTTATGCTTTGCTGAGTATTTACGGTGTCTACCCTTAATTGTATTGATGTGACAGCATAAAACTGTAGTGTAGTAGCCATGCGATACTCTATACCTCTGAAATAGGAGGGGAAAAAAAATCGATATCTAAAATTGGGCCCTGGAAATCAAGCAAATTCAATGATTTGTCATATTTTAGAAGTGTAATGTGCATTAGTGTATATGTTATATACAGTGTACAAGCATTTATGATACTAATTAGAAGGTACCTTTGTCATCACATGATCAGCATCTTTGTTGCTTTAAGTCCCCACTGTTGCACACAATTCACTACCCAAAGCAAATGCTTTTCCAATTGTTCTACAACTCTCTCCACGTAGATAGAGGTAGATATTGGGTCTGAAAGATTAAACAAAATAACACAACAAATTAGAGAGTACAGTTTGGCCGAGTGAGAGTGAAGGCAGGAAATCTGAATTATTTGATGAAACTATGCTAAACAAGACCACATTGAACAATGAGGGATTTTTTACATTAAAACATTTCAAAGGTCATTTGCAAACCAATGTTCTGTAGATTCTTTCATGTACTATTGGGCTATATGAAGAATGATATAGTATTGCATTTTAATTTGATGTTCAATTGAAAAGGGTGTTTGGCAACACGTATTATTATCCTACTATAGGATAGAATGTAACATTTTCACTTTTTTATGAAGCTTTTTATGAAGTGTTTTTGATTGTTATAAAATCAAGAGATATGCTCCTATTTCTTAAAAGTAAAAGCTGAAAGAAAGGATAATTGATATTGTATTTCATGTTAAAAACCTGCATTAGCCTATATGCCTAATGGCTTGTTCAGTATTCATGCTATTTACTTTCATTCCTTAATTACTTAGTGCTACATGGGGTTCCATATTACTTTACTGTATAAGAGTTTGATGAAACATGTACTGCCACTAGATATGTTCCTTCTATAGTTTAATCTATATATTATAAATGTAACCTTTGTAATTGTACTGGCACTCTGCATCAGGTTCTTAATGATTGTGAAAGAATGCTTGACTGATATACCTGGTGCCACAACAACATACTACGCATCATGCTCAAACACATTAAAATTGCTTCAAACATTACCATCAAAGAATATGCAGACATAGAAGGAGAAAGCATCAATGGGGGCACCATACCACCAAACATCTGCCACATTGACAACAAAAATAAGGACATTATCATCATCAAACTCACAGTCCCCTTCGGAGCAAACATTGACAAGGCACATTAACGATAAACAAGACAGATATGCAAGCGTGGGGTATTCACGTGGGCTCATAACCCCACAACCCCACAGAATAAATACCGTCTTATGCCTGAGTCACACCTTTGCGTATTTGGCGGCTGGCGTATTGCTGCGTTTTTATGGCAAGCAGTTTTAAAATTTATTCCTATTTCTTTATATCAAGAATTACCATTGCTTTACAACAGAAAATCATTTCTTGATATCAATAGGAATAAATGTTAAAACGGCTTGCCATAAATACGCAGCAATACGCCAGCCAAATATGCGAAGGTGTGACTCGGGCATAAAGGAAATAGTCAAAATCAGTAATTCAGCTAGGTTCCCTGAGCTAATGCTAAGATCCCACTCGAGTCATGGACTGTGGCGGTGGCAGTGATGACAAGTGTAGGCACCTCATGAAAAAAATAAACTATACTACAGGCCTTTCTGTACACCAGTCTGAAATTCAACTTCCCCTGAAATGGTGATAACATGATTGAAATTGGTTTAACTTCATCATGCACTCACTTTCAAATATAATTAAGCCAGACAAAGTCAAAACAGACTGAAACTCTGTGCTTTCAACAGCAAAACTAATGCACTACTAGTAAACATGAAAGATATATATGTAATTTTGATTTTCTTCTACCATGCAAACTTATGTAACGAGTGTTAATATCCCTCTTGTGAAAATCATTCCAAATTTTGTGGTTTGGCTTAATAACTTTTGATTCGGAGCCCTGAAAAATATACCTGACGCTTGAGTAGAAACGCCAAACAATTCATGCACATGTATCCTTTTTGTGGCATGCAATTGATGCCTGGAATTGAAAGGAAAAATGCTGTCACATCATTGAATTAGCAACATATTGTGAGGTTCACAATCATTGTTTTTCAATAAAAATGAGACTTTTGTTTCAAGTTTTCATTTTAATCCATGTAGCTGTTTTCTGTGAACCATTAAAAGAAGCAATTCTGGGCTGAGATTTGAACCCCCAACCCTTGGGTTGAGGGTCAAGTTAATAAACTGCCATACCATATGATACTTCCATTGATGTTAGAGTCTAGAAGCTACAGACTGGAAGTGCACAAAAGGAGAGAGAGAGAGATTGAAAGACTGTTCATGATATTATATGAAAGGAAGACGGAATAATATGGGTCAATCTGCACCAACTGTAACTTTATGAGAGAAAATAACTTTGAATGTTGTTACCACTTTATGTACATGCAACATCTTCATGCTTAATCATTTACCTCTGATGAATAATTTTGAATAGGAATCAAAAGGAATTTTAAATACATGTATTATGCCTCTATTGGTGTACAATGTTTATCTTCATCATGAAAGGATTTATGAACATAAAATGAGGAAAAAGGTACCAGCAAGATCAGGCTCTGCTACATCTTGTTTTAATAATGCAATAATGGAGGTGACACTTAGTCCCAGCCCTTCCAGTCGTTTGTTCAGGGGCCCATTTCATAAAACTTGTTATCTATAACAACTGCTAAATTTGTATGACAAATTTGCTCTCAGCCAATCAGATGCCATGATTTCAGTAGCTTTTAACAGTAGCTTGTAACTTGTTATTGATATCAAGTTTTATGAAACAGGGCCCTGATTGGCCATCGAGGCTTTCAGTGGAGAAATCACCAATGCACATTGTTTCTGCTTAATTGTCACACTGGTCAAATCAATTATGTGACCAATAAAACTTCATTTTGTTTGATAACAAAAATATAGTACAAACTCTGATTAATCATTTTGGATGTTCATGACAAAAAAAAAGAAGCTTCAAAACAATGTTACATCACAGTGAAGTTGTGTGGGCAAATTGGGAAGGAGCAATTCATATTTAGTGTATTAAAGATCAGGTTCATTGATTTTAAAAACTAACTTTATTGTCATTATTGCAAAGGTAACACTTTGATTTGACAAGGTTATCAAAATTCCATGCTTGGAAACATTCGAAGTAATGATTATTATCAATTACAAAACTCTTAAATACAGCCCCGACATAGCACCTGAAATGCTCTCCGATCGCTGCTGAGATGTGTGACGTCACATGTTGAACATGATTTGCACAAGCAGACGATGTCCCATGACATCTCACACATTTTCAGTGCCTGTTTCGTCGTCTTCTCTTCAGTTATTTCTCTTACTTCACTACCGTCAGACTAAATGTTTAATCTATTGCCTCACTCTAAACCCCGCGCATGGTATTATTTTGATGAAAAATGCAGCGATAAAAAATAAAGGAATCCGTCGCTTGTAAACAAAATAAGACGCCATTGTATTTTCAGCTGCATACACCGCGGTATGTTCGGCGTTTCAAGAGGGAACAAATGCGTCCATGCTTTCATTCCAGGGGGTTTTAAATTTGAAAGTGTGGTTTCTTTGATTGTTCATTAACCCCTATCCTGTGTATTTACAAACAAAAGAATTTAGTTATCAGAATCGGGGTCATATCCCTTTTGAATGGTGTAAAATTCCATCACATTTATATACACTAAACTCATTATAATTTGAGAAATAATAGCATTGCAATTATGTTCATTCTTTATGGGATGTCGTCTGCTTGGGCAGGATTAGTTCATATTGTGACGGCATTAAAACATCGTTATTTTTCTGGCGAATCTCTCGCATATCCCAGATGCTATGGAGGTGGTTTTATTTGTATGTTTATAAATCATCCGATTTGTAGTTGACCTACAACTTGTACGATGGCCATCTATTAGCTTACCAGTTTCTAGTAATATGTTATTTGCCATATTTGTGATTTTCTTTGAACCCGCACTTTAAAGGGCAACTCCACTCCAAAAATAACTTACTTTTAATAGAAGCAGAAAAAACAGACAAACCAATCAAAAAAAGTTTGAGCAAAAACGAATTACTAATAAAAAAAGTAATGAATTTTTGATGACATAAAAAAACTTTGAAAATCACAAGACAAATTGGCAACTCACTCATGAGTCTGTGACGTCATTGCCTCACTATCCATTAATTGTTTTCTTTATATTGATAATATAAATTTCCATTTTCAGCAATTCAATGCAAGAACGTCATTTTGAATAAACCCTTATTGAACTGAATCCTGATTCCATGAAACTTGAACATAAGCTTAGGTTATTAATTAAGTATCACCAATCATGTGATTGGTCTTTTAGGTGACAAAGTCAAGGTCAAATGTCATTTCAGGTCTGCAAACTTAGACTTTGTTGTGGCATCAACATCAAGATTTTGAATTTTTAGCATAATTTCTAAAGTGTTTGTTCAAATTCCATTAAACTTAATTGTACCCAAGGGTTATCAAGTATCACAAATCATCTGACACAAATTCCAGGTCACGAAGTCAAGGTCAAAGGTCATTTTAGGTCAGTAGACTTGGATTATGTTTTCACAACTTAACATGATAATTAATCAATCAATTTTTGTTATTTGTTCATATTTCATTAAAGTTATCAATCTTGGTACAAATAATAGTAAATAATTCTTCTGATGATTCTTAGTCAATATTCACTTAAAAATGCTGATTATATTCTGAGAATTTCATTTTTTTTTTTTGGGGGGGGGGCTGCTAATGGGCCATCCTGCCCAGAAATAATGTCCCAACCTCAATTTTTCATCATATCGAATTGCGTGATGCAGGCGAGACCGCCGAGAGCGTTTCCCTTGTTTTGTATCGTTCTTCTACATCTTTAATTCGTTCTCTACCTTCATTTCCCCCTCCATTCCTCTAGGCCTATACAATATGTAATTCTTTATTTTCTGCAATTCAACTTCCCCCATCTTTATGTACTTGTTAATTCTTCTGGTGCAGTCTACCACAATTTTCCATTAGGCCTATAATACACTCTTGTTTCTGTATTTGTCTCTTTTCCCTTTTCTTCTATAATTTGTTCTTTAATTGTTTCCCACAATTCGTCTTCTCTTTCTATATTTCCATCATTCTTTGTAATTTCTATCCTATTAAGTTTTACTCCTCACTTCATTTTCATATGTCAGTATTTTAAAAATATTCTTTCTATACACATTTTATTCTACCCCTTTTTTCCCTTCTCTTTTTTCTATCATGTAATTCTTGACTTTCTCCACTCTTTTCTTTTGATCTTTCTCACCGTTAAATCTGGCAAATGAATTCTTTCAACTCCTTTTTGTATATTTTTTCCCCTTTGTATTCCTCTCTTGGTAGCTTATTTTCCCACAATTCATCTTCTCACTCTTTCCATTCTTCCTTGTTTCCATCCTATTAATAGGCCCATCATATTCCCTTGTAGTATATATTACACTTTCTCTAAAATCCACTTTATCCTCCTAGTATTTGGGCTTTCCTAATGTCAGCCTTAATTCTTGTATTCTTATTTTTTTCTCTCATTTAAATTGCTATTTTCGGAACTTCGGAAGTTTAAATTTCATTTCCATTTGATTTCATCACCAACCATCACCAGTGCACCACAACCAAAGTCGAGAATTAATGAACATTCATTAACGTTTATCTGCTGCATATATTAGGGTGACGTCACTTACACGTAACAATGAAGCGTAGAGATGTATGAAGGTATTGTTGACGTCATATAATGGCCTCGCGCAAAGCTGACCAATCAATATTAGATCAATATAGTGTAGCGCCATCTGTGTTCTAGATTTCGATAGGCGCTCTCCCGAGTGATCGTGAATCGGAGGTAGGTGCACCACAAAATAATGCGGGCTGAAGATGAACGTTTTATTTTTTCAATACCCTATGCATGGATTACTTTAGAAAATTACTTGAAAATTAAACATAATAAACATTTAAAATGTGGATAACTTGAAATTACGAAAATTAATTTGCAGGAACATAAATGTGTCTTCACGGTTCACCATGGAAGACGGCCAAGTCTCTATAATTATGTCCATTCGCTTATAGTCGATCTCTCACATCTGCCCCCCCCCCCCTATTGAAAAATCCTGGTTACGCCTGTGCGTGTTTCTGTGACGCGATTCTGAAACTTCTAAAGAATGTGATCATTTCTAATTCGTTCATGAAGATGTGCATTCATAACCAAACAAAACGGGAGTATTAGGTTTACAAACCATGGTCTCCAAGGTAGGGATAATCACGTTATTGTGGTGATATTACAGTGACAATAATTGCGTGATTTAGTGTACGTGTGTTTTAAATGACATAGTCGATACCTTGATATTGACGTGATTTTCACGTGAATTTGTTTATTGGGTATATATAATACAATATGCCCCCTATCTCTAGTCCAAGAATCCTCGATTCGCCTCTGTCGCCAAACTGTCAACAACAACTAAAAGCAATTTCAATTCAATTGGGCACAATTTAGAAATACCCAGTGTTTCTATTCAGAAAATAAATGATATCCTATAAAAATATTTCCTCTCCTGTCTCTCTCTCTCTCTCTCTCTCTCATCCCCCTTTCACTCTTTTTACATGCTCTCTCTCTCTCTCTCTCTCTCTCGCTCTCACTATCATGTTTCTCTCCCCAAATCTTTACTCCACTCTCTCTCTCTCTCTCTCTCTTTCTCTCTCTCTCTCTCTCACTCTCTCCCATCCCTCTCCCTCTTTCGCTCTCGCTTTGCCTTCTCTCCCACTCTCCACATTACTCCTTTTGCTCTCTCTCTCTCTCTCCCCCTATCTTTGATGGTCTATCATTTATCACGTTATCATATATCACAGAAAATAACACAAAAGTGCAATTATTTTATTTCCTACTTCAATTTATTATAATTTACTCCTGCGACAAACGATCAGCAAACTACAATATTTATACCCGTTTCTCATGGATTGTAAACAACAAATATTCCTTATTATTTTGAATATGACGTTTAATGTAATTTGTACGGGGACTTCTTAGTCTTCACAATTTGTTCAAGCTGCATTCTTAAAGAGGGCGGAAGCGGCATTTAAAAAAAAGATTTATATATACCCACGATGACCATTAAAACGTCAACCATTCATAAATATCCCTTGCCGTTACGCAAATACGGTGAGCTATAAAAGAATATTGGAATTAAATAAATTTTCTTTTGAAGTGAAACAAACAAATTAAGAACTGCAGAAATTTAGCTTATCGGTAAATCAACTGCGATCAGGCGTACAAGTATAATTATGAAAAATGATAAACAGATAATTGTTGATGAATTGTAATGAGGATTAAGGTGAGCTTCATGTGTTTCCTTTCAATCGTCGATCCTTGTCCTCCTTGTTGTAAATTCTGCAATAAAGATATAAATAATGATTATCGATATTACTTCATAATCTGACAGGCTTGACAGCCACATAAAAGAAGAAAAAAAATTACATCCAATAATTATGTTCAAATAAAAAGTCAAATAATGAATATAGACTGTAAAGGCGCTATGATTATTGCTGCATAAAAACAATGATTTTGGAAATAAACAAAAAGTACTGATTAAGGTGAAATCACCGGTTTAATACAATTTATTAATTTTAGAAAATATCGAGAAAGAACGGTTGGAAGGACGGGGAGTGGAATAGAGAGGGAGGAGGGGGTGGGGCGGGAAGATCGAGAGGGGAGGGGTGGAATGAGGGAGAGAGAGGGAGGAGAGAGAGAGTGGGAGTGGAGAGAGGAGTGGAGTGATCGAGGAGAGAAAGAGGAGAGAGAGAGAGGGGCGGAGAGAGAGAGAGAGGGGAGGGGTAGAATGAGGGAGAGAGGGAGAGAGAGAGAGAGAGAGTGGGGTGGAGAGAGGGGAGGGGTGGAGAGAGAGAGAGGGAGAGAGAGAGAGATCTGGGGATCATGACCGTGTGGCGCACAAATAGTTCTTTTAATTTCTTTCTTGGCACTTGTATTCTATATATTTACACATAAATCAACACTTTTAAACTTTGACGTCAGTTGCAAATGAAGCGTCATTTTAACTCCGTTATCATGCAAGCATGTAAAGGCAAGTTAGCCCGATACAAGTAAGATAATTAAATTTTGTTTGCACTGTTTATTTGCATCCACTTTGTATACGATTTCACCCCAACATGGTGCGTCAAAGACGGCTGCATCAGGCACTGACGCAGTCTTGCGTCAGTAAAATGACGCTTCGTGTGCAACGGGCATAAATCTACTATATAATCATTAGACTTCATGAAAAAGAAGGAGGATATACCCACTGGTATTTAACCCACAACCCCACAGGCATTCTTGAGGGCCTTGTAGCCCCCGTACGCAGCGGCAAGCTGGTCTTCACTGATCCCACGTTTGCGGAGAGCCTCATTCCTACGCATAACTGTAGTGAAATCAAGAGAAAAGTTATTTATTTATTAGAACAGCAGTGACGGATTCTTAAACCGGAAAAAATATCCCTCAAAATCTTATTAATCAGACCATAAACAATTCTCCAAAGGAATACAGATTCTTCTTTTACAACCATAGATCGCTGTGGAATCAATTAGACTACATTACTGGCTAATTGAACTTCAAAGCAGATAGTTAAAATGGAGACCAGCAAGGGCTTTGCACAAGGTTCATACGCTATAGCGCCGCCAGATCGGGCATGCCGGAATTACAACACCGTGACGCTAATTAATGAACACGCCATAGCCGGAGGTAAGCCTGACATGCATGTCTTCATTAAAGAGAGAGAAGTACCTCTTTCGAGATATGTATAAAGCTGTAGTGAATTCAATCTCCGCTACGAAAGTTCAAGGTATTCAGAAAATACCGAATGCCGCAATGATCGAACTGAAGTCATCTCAGAAGTCATCTCCATAGCAACGGCCCCACCAAACCTTGCGAGTCTTCTGCTGGTGCACAACAAAGTATAATTTATGATTACGCAAAATCTACAGCAACAGCGACAATTAAGCTGCTACAAAAATCGCTGTTCTCCCCTCCGAGTCGCATATACCTTGAGCGACGATTCTACGAACGACGGAGACGAAGTTTACAATTGACCATACAATTAATACCAAGAAGTTCAAGAACATAGGAGTTGCTGTAGCATCACCAGGAAAAGAAAGGTAATGTGGAGGTATTGTATGAAAGAATGCAATTCTTTTGTGAGCAAGTGCTGCATGAGCTGGGGGAAAGTTACATACCACTGTCTCTTGTTAGCTCACTATGATTGACAGATGATGTCACAAGATGAATGAGATCTGGAGCATTTTGTTTAGGGTGGAGCTTAGCAGGTCTGAGAAAATTATTTTCCTTAATATTTAAAAAATCCGATGAAATATATTTAGATGTTTGAATAACAAAATATGACTTGTATGCCGCCCTGCACATCAACAGGAATCAACTTATATTTGGATTTAAATTGCTGTACAATATAATTACTACCTTTTAGAAATATTTACAAATGGGGATTATCAGACGACAGATACTACCCCCAGTGCCATGTCATAGCAAGGACATAGTGCATGTGTTTATCGAATGTGAACAGAACAAAGATTTCTTTGATTATATCAAACATGTTGTGAAGTACAATTTTAATATTGGTTTGTGCATGGATAATATTGACAGAGAGATAGACGTTGTAACATGCAACGATCGCATTCTGGTGTATATACAAAATGTTAGTCGACCGGAATAAGTATGGTTTTAATGAAAACCGTTTCAAACCAAAATACGTATTTGAAAGAGAAATAAAAAACAGAATTATTGTAAATCAGGAGTTAAAAAAGCCAGACCAAAGGTTGCCAGAGAAACTGTTAAAAGCACTTTAAATGAAAAGTAGCAAAACATTGTATAGTTGAGAAAACATGTGATTTCTATTGATAACATTGTACGTCAATTATATTTGTTCTCACAACTTTATTTTGATGTTTGAAGGTAAATTAAAACCTCATTAGAGGCACACACACACAAAAAGACCTTTCACGTTTTTGTCCAAATTTTTGTCTTTCCTCTTTCTTTGTTATTCTCTCTCTCTCTCTCTCTCTCTCTCTTTCTCTCTCACTACTCGATGAATAATATCAATCAACCAACCAACCAATCAATCAATTATCCATTCTTTAAACTAATCACACACACACCCACTCACTCACTCAATCTACTTACCCAGCTCCTTAAAAGGCAACTGGTTGACCACACCGCATCCCTTCTTGACAGTATCAGAAACATCACTGGCGGCTTTCTTGGTCCAATGCCCGGCATCGTGGACCGCCTTCTTAGTCCAGGAACCGGCATCGTGGATCGCTTTCGAGAACCAGCTAGCAGCCAGGACGTCGCCTATGGCCTCCTCATCCAGATCTAGAAATGTGTTACGTAATAGGGGAAATAAATAAAAAGATTGTGTGTAATCTTGTTATAAAAGACACTAAAATATTACGCTAAAATAAAATCAAAATACAACACTCTAAATTTGACATACTTTAAAGGACACTTTATTATTAATGACAATACAAATTATAAACTTTCATCAAAATGGAGATTGCATGTTTTAAACTCATTAAAAGGTGTCAAAATTATTGGATTAAGTTTTATTCTATTATGCTACTCCCAGTGTTTTGTAAAAAGGTATTGCTTTCTAGTCCCTCACCTACCCTCTCTAATCACTCTCTCTCTCTCTCTCTCTCTCTCTCTTTCCCCTCTTTCGCTTTATTTCTCTATCCCTTTCAATTTTACACCCCCTTTTCTCTCTCTCTCTCTCTCTCTCTCTCTTATTCAATCTCGTCTTTGGAACTTACACGTTTGGAGATCTCCTTCATCATCGAAAAGATGTTCCAAGTTGGCCGCAGTCACGTGAGCGATCACCAAACCAAGGACTACCAGGGTAACGAGTATTGTGCCTCTCATTTTCAAAGATGATCTGTGAAAAAGTATTAAGATAGAAAATATACAAAACTATTAATAAAAACGCGTTTTCAGCACAATATTTTTTATGTTAGATTCATACCCTGATAATTAATATTTGTAAGAAACTTTAATGAAATTTTAATTCAATGGAAAGCTTGAATAAGTACTTGGCATAGGCGTATGATGAGGCGGGGAGGGGCTAAAGCCACCATCCAAGAATGTAAAAACTACAGCAACGTAGTCTATTTGTCATTTTTGTCTATGTCTTTGATATATTTTATAACATATTAATATGTATTTTTACTCGCTTGCATGCAAAATGAATTGAGAATATGGAAAGTTGATCTTCGAGCAAGACAGTCAACCCTGCTAATTTGTATTATTCCCTTGGAATTGCACCGTGACATGATGATAACAATGATTTCGTTCTTATTTTGATTGCGGGCGATATGAAAAAAAATCTTAGTACTCCTGTTGAAAAAGACTATTGAAAACTTTCCCTCACTATGCGTTTATCATAAATTATTTTCTTAACACTCCCAAAATTGTTTTTATCTTAGCCAATATGATTAACAATTCAATAATTCTCACGACCATATCAAAATGCTCAACAAATTGTAGACATGTTTGAAAGGCTGTACAATGTAAACTATTAGAATAAAATTAAGCTGGGCCAATGAAACACATATCAGTTGCATCAACACATCAAAGAGGCGAAGTTAAAAGAACATCGATCTGATGCCTAAAGCCCCCAAGTTGTAGAGGAAACTCTTTTATTACCCAATCGATTGAATTCTTATTTTTACACTTGCCACTTGATTCGAACCCTCAACCCTTGCATTGAGAGTCAAGTGAATGAACCACAACACCTCTATTACTGTTATCACTTACCAATACAGGAACGGTCAGATGAAGACTGTTGAAGACGGTGGTTCAGATCTCTAGAGTATGGTGCAGGGAATAATACTGTTGGTTCTGTTGCTCTTGTCGAGGTCCAGGCTGGCGAATGATTAGTCTCCTTTGCAGAGCCCCCTTTTATACATTTTCTCTCGGTGCAAACTCTGGCGTAGCCATATGCAGGATGTGGGACATGCAGAACCGTATGGTCACAGGTATAAGGTGATCCAGCCTTGACCAATACGGCGGCATGATGGTCGGTCAGTCCCTATCATAACAAATCCTAGTCATTTATTCTCAGAAATCTTACTTTTTATACGCCTTATAATTCAATACCTCTTGCCGGCCTGACTGTTATCCGGTGAAAGCGATATTCTTATCTATCAAAATGGTGACGTAACTCGCGACACCATACTGGTATATCAATAGCAGTCTGCTATTTGATAACATACAATATGGTTGTACTTTATCATTTACTCAATGTGGTATTCATCCCGCTCTGCAACACTGCAATTCCTCATGGTTCTATGCTTTTCTACATACAGTTCAATATGAAATTGCAGTTGCGTTAATGACTATATATACAGTATATGTAAATGTTAGGATGAAAGAATCGACATTGATGGATCAGTACATCAGTACCATCATTTTGTTTCTTCCAAATCCACAGGGTTCTTTATTTTCAAAACAACTTCCATCATGATATACAGTATATCCATAAATTATATACAGTATATATCCATGCCCGGATTCTTTACGGATATTATACTGTATATAATTTATGGATATTTCAGTTAATTATATAAGAAAATTCAGTTATCCGTAAAGAAAACTAAAACTAAAAAATTGTAAAAATATAATTAATTAATCAGTATCGCAATTTGTTAGGAGTCTCTAGTAGTCTAGATGGTTTTCAACTTCGTATTTCTGTTTTTTATATTTTTGTTAACGTTTAATCTGGTCAGCCCGGTTTCGATTGCATAGAAATCTAGCTTTGCTCGATCTGAAACAGGCTTCTCGGCTACTCGGCGTGCGTGCGCAGTGATCTTTTTATTTTGTACCGCACGGTGCCTAGACCACTCAGAAACACAGAAACACTAAATTGAGACACATCGTATAGGGGCGCTCCTAACCGAAATTCCAATCCATTCTAGTAAATTGATATACGCATAATGTATATTTATTCTTCTTAACACATTATCACTATTTGTGAGCAAACATTAAAGTGGGCTTTTTGTTAGTATTTATGCATAAAACAGAAAAAATTAAAATATGAAGGAAAAAAAAAGAAGAAAAAAAATTCCTTCATATTATATCCTTCATATTTATAGGGTCGATAGGCCTTTATACATACAAACATATATATTTCTTTCTTTCTTCTTCCTTTCCTTCTCCTAAAGAAGCGAAAAAGAAGGGGGAAAAATTACTTTAGGCCTATTTTACTTTACTTTTAGGTATACTTATTAATGAGGCCACTTAAATAGTCTTGGCGACTTGTAGATGTTTGGGGCAGAGGCGGCGGAACCGGGGGGAGGGGCAGGGGAGCACAGTGCCCCCACTTTTTCTAGTACCCCTAAAGTGTCCTTTTTTATTTCTAATAGGTGCTCTTTCCACATTCCTATAATTGTCTCTTACCCCCTCTGATAAGTGCCCCTTCACTTATGACTATTGCCCCTATTCAAATCTGAGAGGTGCCCATTTTACTTCAACAAGTGCTCTTTTCTTTTTAAATAAGTGCCCCTTCCTCTTTTGATAAGTCCCCCTTTTCATCTTTGATGAGTGCTACGTCTCACCTGCATCATTTTTACTTTTGATAATGTCCCTTTTCTTTTTGTTAATAAGAGCCAGTTCCCCTTCTCATAAATGCCCCCTCTGACACCTCTGATATATGCCTCTATTAAAATCTCATAGGTGCTTTTTTCCTTCGACAAGTGCCCATTTTCCTTTGTAATAAGTGCCCCTTTCCATTCTCACAAGTGCCCATATTCATCTCAGGTGTGTGCCTCTTTTAGTGCCCCCAGTACCATCTCTGATGAGTGCCCTTTCACCTCTTATAATTGCCTCTTTTCCTTTGTATGCCCTCTTTTCATTCTTATAGGCGCCCCTTTTCATCTCAGATGAGTGCCCTTATTCAAATTTGAGAGGTGCACCCTTTGACTCTGTAATAAATGCCCCATTTATTTTGACAAGTGCCCCTTATTCTTTCTAATAAGTGCCTTTTTTCATCTCTGGTGAGAGCCCCTTATCGGGTGCAAGAAGTGACCCATTTTCACCTCTGATAACTCTCCTTTTTACTTTTACATGTACTCTTTCTCTTTTCTAATAAGTGTCCTTTTCCCATGGGATATATGTGCCCCCTATCCTTTCACCATAAAATGTGCTCCTAATTTAAAACGACTAAGAGCAATTTTTTCTTTATTTTCAAAAGCTCACTCGCTACGCTTGCTCGCATTTAAAGTTGACATAATTATGTTTCTTAATACAGATCTTTCAGTCAGTCTTTCATGATTAGATTGTGCTTTAAATCCCATCAAGATTGATTTTTCCTCTTTATAAGATGTCATTTTTCGTACTGCGACCTCGTAATCTTAAAATTTTGGTCGCTCGCTTTGCACGCTCGCAAATGAGTATTCAGACCATCACATCCATCTGCAAAGTAGGATGCTTATCATGCTTAAGCAGTATCTTTGACCATGTAAAGTAAGAATTGAACATTTAAATCATCCCTGATAATCAGGGGCGGTGATTTCTTTTCATGACCAGGGTTTTTTTTTTTTTGTTTTTTTTTTGCATTTTTATGAGTCTAAAAGCTGCATTCTTTGGCCCTCCAGAGCCTAAAAGATTAGTGTGTAGCAGTCTTTAGTCAGTATTTGCTATACATTTTTGTGTGTGCACTATTTCAAATTTTCCGGGGACGATCCCCCTGAAAAATTGAGGGGGACGTGCAAAATTTATCTCGAGTGTATAAACTGTGTTGTTATCCCATTATTCTTGTAAAAGAAATGCAATTACTCATGCTCTCGCATCTCTCTTCTATCGTTGTTTAATTCTCGTTCATTTTTTTTCCTTTCTCCTTTAACTCACAAAAATTCTCTCTTTCCCCCCTTTTTTCCATCTCTTTTTATTTTGTTCTTCTTGTGCTTTTTTTTTTGGGGGGGGGGGCCACACGCCTGGCAAGAGGGACCCCATATTTTGAATGTCGTAATTCTCAAATGAAAGTTAATTTTGAGTTTGCTTCTCGCTTAGTTTGATGGAAAATTAAAAGAGGCCTCCTCTCAAATTGGCCCAAAACATTTTTAATTTCTTGTAAATAGCGATTTTTTTTTTATTTTTTATAAAGACAACGGGTCCTTCTAGGGTAAAACGACAAAGAAGTTTGATTTCTTGTTAAAATCATTTGCATGGATAGAAATAGATGCTTTGTGTCAATTAGATGGAAGATCTTTTCAAAATATTTTTCTTAATTACAGCACGTATAGACTCAAGCACTGGCGTACTGGTGGGGGGGCGCTAGCCCCCAAATAAAATTATACCATGACTTATTTTCAATTCCATACAAGTGATTGATATATGTTCGTGATATCACATGATTTTCAACAAAATGCGCGTTTCTCCATTTCTGTTGCAAACTGACACATTCCCAAATAGCCAGGAAGCACCGGCGTACTGATCGGGAGGGGAGCCGAAAGGGTCTTGCCTCCCAGGCTGTTGCCTCCCAGCAAAAAAGTAGAGAAGGAAGGAAAGGGAAAGAAAAAAGGAAAAGAGGAGATAAAGGGAAGGAAATAAAGAGGAAGAAGAAAATAAAAGAAGGGGGATATCATGCAGTTGCGATTTTCCCGCCAGCAAGTTGTGGATCGGGGGCAAGAAAAAGGGAGGAAGGGAAAGGGGAAGAGGAGAGCTAAAAGGGAACCAAAAATAGGAAGAAGAAAAGAAAAGGATAAAAAGAAGGGAAGATCAGTTGCGATTATAAATTCGGCCAACAACGTGTGGATCGGGGGGACCGAAAGGCCCTGCCCCCCTCCCTTCAGCAAACTTAAAAGAGAGAGAAGGAAGGGAAAGGGAAGAGGAGAGAAAGGGAAAGGGAAAAAAAGATGAAGAAGAAAGGTCGGGGAGATCAGTTGCGATTTTTCCCGCCAACATTGTGTGGATTGGGGGGGGGCGAAAGGCCCTTGCCTCCCCCCTTCGGTAAAAGAGAGAGAGAGAGAGAGAGAGAGAGAGAGAGAGAGAGAGAGAGAGAGAGAGAGAGAGAGAGAGAAGGGAGGGAATGGAAAGGGAAATAGGAGAGAAAGGGAAAGAAAATATAGAGGAAGAAGAAAAGAAAAGGGGGAAAATAAGGAAAGATCAGTTGCGATTTTTATCGCTTCTTCTATCATCATTGTACAACTATCATTGTACAAAATAATGTATTTATTTATTTATTTTTTTATTCCTGTCTGATAAAAATAATGTGAATATAAAATCATAATAACAACAAAACAAAATGCAGAAGAAAACTATTTTGCAGGCAGAAAGAAACGCAAAAATGATCATTAGAATTATTCATATTGTTTCATTACATCTTGTGAAATAGTATGCATTTAAGCTTTCGGAACTTTTTTGTGTATTTGTATGAAAGAAAGCGTTTGGAACTTATAATGCGCATGATGCAATTTCAGGTGCAATTTACTGCAGTTGTCCCCAAATAGAATTTAAGCATGGTTTATTACTAATTGGATACTAGTGATTTACAAATTTTGCTGAAATGACATAATTTTCCGGGATTTTTCCTCACTTTTGAGTAAATTATACTTTTTATGCGTTTGTTGGAAAATGACAAATTCCCAAATTACAGTCAGGCAAGAAAAATTAATATGCTTATTTAGAGGCCTACATGTCAGGGCCCATGGAACGGCGGGGCTCGGGGGGCTCGAGCCCCCCCTTTTTGAAAAAGTAGTCCAGAGAAATAGAAAGAAAGAGAGAGAGAAAAAAAAAAGAATAGTGACCTGCCAGTGTCACAAAATAATGAGGTATCAAAATATGCTCATCTGACCGTGATTTAATACCTAAAACCCCTAAGCTTACGGGCGCTCTGCCCCCTGGATTCCACCTAGGGCCCAAAGGCGGGCCCTTGGATGCTCATCTGACCGTAATTTAATACCTAAAACCCCTGAGCTTCCGGGGGCCTTCCGGGGGCTCCGCCCCTGGACCCCACGCCAATAAGTGACTTGCCAGTGTCACAAATAAGGTATCAAATTATGCTCATCTGACCGTAATTAAATGCCTAAAACCCCTGAGCTTCCGGGGGCTCCGCCCCTGGACCCCACGCCAATAAGTGACTTGCCAGTGTCACAAATAAGGTATCAAATTATGCTCATCTGACCGTAATTAAATGCCTAAAACCCCTGGGCTTCCGGGGGCTCTGCCCCCTTGACCCCACCTAGGGCCCCAAGGCGGGCCCCTTGATGCTAATCTGACCGTAATTTAATGCATAAAACCCCTTCGTGCCAATTACTGACCTGCCGGTTTCACAAATAAGGTATCAAAACTGACGGTAATTTAATGCCTAAAACTCCTGAGCTTCTTGGGGCTCCGCCTTCTGGACCCCACGCCAATTAGTGTCCTGCTAGTGTCACAAATAAGGTATCAAAATATGCTCATCTGACCGTAATGAAATGCCTATAAAACCTCTGAGATTCCGGGGCTCCGCCCCTTGACCCCCGCCGGGGCTTTGCTTTTAGACCCCACGCCAATTTACGCTACGCTCTACCTGATCGTAAATACTGTAGCCCCCCACCCACTTTGATAAACGTTCAGCAGGGCCTGCATGTAAGAGTGGTGGTGATGCGGATTTTTCTACGCCCTCCCAAACGATTTTGCTCATTACGCCACTGGACTCAAATATGTTTTCATTTCAAAGTTATGGTGTGACACAGTTAGGGATCTGTTATATCTCAATTTCCTTCCAGACATTTTCATCAATTTACACTCTGATGGGGAAATGTCTGTTTGGAGGTCTACCAACATATTCATAATGATTGCAGCTGAAATCCACTTCTTCCAGGACATATTTCCGTAACTTCCAGCCAGCATATATCATTCATCCCCAATGTGCCAGCTTGTAGAAAGTGGATAAATGAAATGAAAACCTACAAACACTGTTAACATAGAAATTAAATATGAAAGATGAACAAAAATAATGATTATATATTATTCTTTTTTTATTGCAAAAACACCAGATTCCACAAAGTGAAGATATCACAACAAACATAGATATGTCCCACATGACATCATGTTTGTTGCATAAGGATGTGAGGAGTGAGAGTGTTTGCACGAGTAGAAATCTGTCAACATGGATAATATGCAAATGATTATAATTATGCCCAAGAGATCCACAACTATGTGAACAAATCACAGGAAAAGATGCTATGTTCATGAAAACTTCATGCAATTTGATATCCAAACACAATTTCTTTATATTATTTTCACTAAAAAGATAAAGAATGAAACAGATATCAATATTTTGCATGTGCAAAGAATTTGTTTTTCCAACAGAAGAAAACTACAATAAACTTTGACTACAACTATACTGGTCAGGCGCGCCGGAACAGTTTGGGATGGGGGGCAAAATTCCAGGGGGCTCACTTTTCAGGAGCAGTGGCGTAATGAGCAAAAAGGTCAAGGGTCAGATAAGCATATTTAGATACATTATTTGTGACACTGGCAGGTCACTAATTGGCGTGGGGTCCAGGGGGATGAGCCCCATGAAGCTCACGGGTTTTAAGCATTTAATTATGGTCAGATGAGCATCCAGGGGACGGAGCCCCCGTAAGCTTAGGGGTTTTAGGCATTAAATTACGATCAGATGAGCATATTTTGATACCTTATTTGTGACACTGCATATGGCAGGTCACTAATTGGCGGGGGTCCAAGGGGCTGAGCCCCATGAAGCTCAGGGGTTTTAGGCATTTAATTACGGTCAGATGAGCATCCAGGGGCCCGCCTTAGGGCCCGTGGTGGGGTCACGGGGGCAGAGCCCCCGTAAGCTCAGGGGTTTTGGGTATTTAATTACGGTCAGATGAGCATATTTTGATACCTCATTTGTGACACTGGCAGGTCGCTCATTCTTTCTTTCTCTCTTTCTTTTTTTCTTCTCTTTAACATACTTTTTCAAAAAAGTGAGGGCGGCTTGAGCCCCGAGCCCCGAGCCCCAGCCGTTTTGCAGATCCTGAAATGAAGGCTTCTAAATAAGCATATTTTTTGCCTAACTGTAAATTTGGGAATTTGTAATTTTCCAACAAACGCATAAAAAAGTATAATTTACAAAAAATATTACATTTGTAAATCACTGGTATCGAATAAGAAATAAACCACGTTTGAATTTTATTTGGGGGGCAACTGCCCATGTCTTGTCGTCTCACCCCTATTATAAAAAACACACACGCTTTCCCATCCTCTTACAATATTTCCACGATATGCGCGTACCGCTATTATAAAATCCTCCATTAATTGATAAATATAGGGGCATGGGGAATGTTTAGGAAGTTTAATTCCTGTTTACTCTCCTTTTCTTTGAATGGAATATAATTGTGATTGTGATCAATTCATTTTTTTTTTTTATTTTAGGTTAAAAAATACAAACCATTTTTACTCCTTTACTGCTGATTTTTTCGGGGAGCTTTTTTTTGGGGCGAAAATGCGTTTTGCCCCCTCGATTGGGGGGCGACCGACCCCTGTCCCCCACTTCTGGCGCCCCTGCTACTGGTAGTGGTATGTACTTGAAATAAAAAATGAACTCTTGTCAGGCCCATGTCAGTAATTTTTTTGAGAGAACTCAACTTCTTTCATCACTAGACATAAGACAAATACATGCCCACAGTAGGGGCTTACTGCAGCTGATATTTCTGGACCCACATATGTATAGTTAATTAGCAGTTTGCATCAAAATACTTTAAAAGTACATTAACAAATTAATTTCCACAATCAATCACTTCTAGATCGTTTAAATTGAAGGGGAAATGGTTGAAGTTCAAACTGGAAGCAATTAATTAAGCATTACATGTGTGCGATGGAAAAAGTGCTTGAAAGTGCTGAAACGGATAGAAACTTAGTGGTAGGCAGAATTGTACTAGTTCGCGGCCACAGCTTATGACAGAAAACAAGCGCGTAGCCAGGATTTTATTTTAGGGGGGCGGTAGTGATACAGAGCGCGCAAAGCGCGCTCTAGGGGGTGGGTGGGTGCAGGGGGAGTTTCCCCTTTGACGTTTCATTAAATTGTTAGAGAAAGACGACGATTTGTTGTACCGTTCTCGGCTCTTAATCCTTGTCTGAATCCAGTTTCCCCCTCCCGCGCGAAGCGCGGAAGCTTTGACGTTTCATTAAATTGTTAGAGAAAGACGATGATTTGTTGAACCGTTCTGGACCCTTAATCCTTGTCTGAATTCAGTCCCCTCCTGCGCGAAGCGCGGAAGGCGGAAGCTATGCCGAAGCTATGACGTTTCATCAACTTATAGAAAGAAGACGATTCGGTGTACCGTTCTCGACTCTTAATCCCCTTCCCGCGCGAAGCGCGGAAGTTTTCACGTTTCATAAAATTAATAGAGAAGATGACGATTCGTTGTACCGTGCTCCTTTTTCTTCCTACGTCCTCTTCCTTTTTTCTCTTCTCTTCTTTCTTTTTTTTTTGGCCGGCGGTTTTTTTTGGGGGCGACCGCCCCCACCGCCCCTCCCTGGCTACGCGCCTGACAGAAAATAATATGACAGAAACCAGCAACTGTGGCAGGATTAATGGCGGGCGAAAATCTGCTGAAAGAGCACTTAGAATATATCGGGAATGTCATTCAAGACTAAGTTATCAGTTATAAGTTAGAAGTTAAGGGATAAAATCTTTGGCATTGGGCATGTTGGACTTAAGTTTGTCCTATAACGATTAAAATCATCCCCCTTTCTTTCTTTTCCCTTCTCATTATTCTCCTTTCCCCCCTTTTCTCTCCTCCGTCTTTCCCCCTTTCTTCCTTTTCCGCCTTTTCTCTCCTCTCCCTTCCCCTTTCTTGCTTAATTTCTCCCTCCTTTTTCTCCTCTTCCCCTTTTCTCTCCTCCCTCTTTTCTTCTTTTTTCTCTCTTCCCTTTTCTTTTCTTTCCCCTCCTTTTTCGATCTCCTTAATTTTCTCCCTTTTTTTTTTTTTTTTTTCCCCTTCCCTCTTCCCCTTTTTTTTACCGGGGGGGGGGGGCACGTGCCCCTGTGCCCCCTGAATCCGCCACTGCAGTTCGGATTTTTGCTATAGGGGTATTTATAATTTAGCACAACTGGTGAATATATATGTCAAGATTGCCTTTGTATACAATTAATTGCGAAAGAAATACAACGTTATTCCTTCGATCGATGTTTTACTACATGACAATGTGCTTCGTTGAGTGAGTAGGATCTCTCTTAAAGTTAAGCTCTTTATTAATAGGAAAACTACAAAGAGAATTGAGATATATAATTCCGAGGGACTCTGCCGGGATTCTAGTCTGTCTCTACTATACGATACGGATGTTGGTAAGGTAGGTAATCATTATGAAAGTACTATTCATTTTTATTTAACTCATTTCAAATATTTGGGTGTGATTATTCAGATTTTCCTTTCTAAATAGGTTTCAACGGCTTTCTTAGCTTTAATTGGCCTTTAGTCTTTACACTGAAAATGAAACTATAGTAAACTGCCGCTGAGATTGTGATTGTCATTATGAACCTGCCAGAGAGGAGAGTCGCCGATATCCGCAGGCCGTGCTGCGCCGTGCCGACCGGCTTCTCTTTTTGCACCGACCATGCCGACTGCGGAGACTGAGTGATGAGTGATGACGTGACCACTAACAGTAACCCCATGCTAATTGATTGAATGTCTTCATACAAATCCATAGGCAAAAGACTCAAAGCTAAGAGAAGGCTTTATTTTGGTTAAGTGTCCAAACGTACACCCCCCTCCCCTATCATTACAAGTGGTTGTATATGATTATGAATCAGAATTGATGATGTGGTTTGTGTGTCACCGGTCACCTTAACTCCGGGAAGCTCCAACACCGGCGCCGGTGGAGCTCCCCGGAGTTACGGTCACCTAGGTCTAGTCTATCTATCCCATGGCCATGCCATAGCATTCTTCTTCTTCTTCTTCCAGTGCAAGTACAGTCCTCTAGGCAGAGTATTTTCGTACTGTTGTGCAGTGCTGTGAACTAGTGTGCCATGCTTCATTGTGTGAGCGCCCCAAGAAGAGGTCCTAATCGGTTTTATAATTGAGTAGTAAAAAGTGCTCGTTGTGCAAGTAAAAATAGCTTCCTCTCCAACTAATTCTGACGCAGTGTTACCCCAACCAGCTGCCTCTTATACTGTTCCAGAGAAGAAGCTGCTGTCACAGTGGTAGGGAGCTGGTTCCATAAGCAGATGACACTGGGAAGAAGGAGTTTTGATACCCAGAGGTCCTGCAGAGTTGCTGTCGGTATTGAGCTTGTCGTCTTCCAGATGATCGTAATACTGGGTAGATGTAGGGTGGTACAGGAGGAATGGCAATCAATCCATGCAAGATACGATATAGCATGATGACTTTCAGATGAGCTCTTCTTTCGGAGAGAGACTGCCATTTTAGCAAGTGGAGCATTTCGGTTACACTGTGTCTTGGATGATAGTCTCCTAGAGTGAACCGAGCAGCTCGCCTCTGAACCATTTCGAGTTTTCGAATTTGGTTTTGGCAGTGAGGGTCCCAAGCTGTTGAGGCATAGTCAAGGCTGGGGCGTACATATGTCATGTACGCCTGTTCCTTGATTTTCTTGGGGCAGCCATGCGGATTTCTCTGAAGGAATCCTCGTGTACTGTTGGCCTTGCATGTGTTGTCTACATGTGTCTTCCAGCTTTACCTGCCTAGAGTCTTTATTTATTATTAAACCCATCACTTTTGCCTTACTTTACTTTACTTTAATCCAGCGAGGCTATGTGTCTATGCCCGTTCATCGATCATAGATGTTTTCTTCATTAGTGGTTAATTTTTATTTCAAATTAAATAAGTGGGAAAGTACAAAAATGTGTGCAAACTTGCAATATCAGCTTTATTATAACTATAACTTTTGTTATGTACAGCTTATAATACTTAACTAAGTTAAATTATAATTATAGTACTACTAACGTACTAAGTACTATTAGTTACCTGTTACCTGTCTTCACAGGCTCTAATTTAAGACGTCCTATAATGGCTATACAGGCTCATACTCTTATAGACAAGATCATGGTTTTTAGACCAGTATTTGTCTAGTCTATCATGATCATGTGTCTATTCTTAAAACAGTTTACAGAAGTTGCTGAGATAACATATATTCAGGAAGACTGTTCCACAAATCTACAAATGCTTCCTCATATCAAGCCAAGAGTACAGTTTGTCTAGTTTCATTTTGTGACCTCTTAATTGACCTCCTCTGTGCCAAATAATAAATATTATGTTGTGCATCATATACTCCTGTTAAATACTTAAAAACATCAATCATATCACCTGTCTTTCACCTATGTCTATGAGCAAGAGTTGGTAATTTGAGTTTACAGTAGCGAGGCATTCCTGATAAGACATATTTCTAAATCCTGGGGGGTGTTTCACAAAGACTAAGATCGACTTTAAGTTGGACTTAACTATGGCAGGCCATTCATGCCACTGTTTGCTCTCACCATTATGATCTTTAGATAATATTTTTTCCTTCAATAATGAATTATCAAAAAATGTAAATTATGTAGATTTGTGACCATGATTTGTACATCCCTTGAGAGACCAAATGCCAGTAAATGGTGAGAGCAAACAGTAGCATGAACGGCCTGCCATAGTTAAGTCCAACTTAAAGTCGATCTTAGTCTTTGTGAAACACCCCCCTGGAATCATTTTTGTTGCCCGCCTCTGCACACTCTCCAACTTCCTCTGCTCACCTACATGTAAATTGTAGTTTATATGGCGACCATGCTGCCTGACCCACAAAAACAGCATTGTATCTGCATCAAAATGTCCTAACAATTCCTAAAACTCTGTTAGCTTGCAAATATCAACTGGCAGTCATAAGTATATGTCTTGTACAATGTTGTCTAACATAAGTCTTTACATATTGATAAAATATTGCACGTAAACTTCTTTAAATCATAGATTTAATAAACTGTCCAGACACAAAGTCTGGGTATGGGTATCGGTATGGGGAGTTGGGTGTCTGGACACTTTAACAAACAAAGACTTTTCTTTTGCCTTTGGAAGTTTGGATTTAACAGAAAATATTCATCTAATAGCACTAACTATCACAAATATTTGTCTTTTTATATTGTTCAACATACATGTACATGTAAATCTTAGATGATTTATGAAATATTGCTTGTAAACTTCTTCAAATTGCTGTTTAAAATCAACTGTCCAGAGTCCAGACACACAACATCTTGGTATACTTACTTTATTGGAAAAATGTCCAAAGACTCTTTGGAACTTTACAGCTTGATGGCCGCTTGTAATACTTGTCTGTCTATGATATTTTTGGTATTACAGTTTTCAAATTGTTTTGCACAGAGACTTTGTTGATATTTTATGGGTTGAGCAAAGTTTTGAATTGGGAGAGCCTGCACAAGCCCCCCTACCCCAATGAACCCCCCACCACTTTGAAGAAGAGGGCGAGTTCAAGATTTTTCTTTTTTTCTTTTTTAGGCTTGGGAGATGGAACTCGATGAGCTTGCTTGTAATGAAGACCTCACCTCTTGTCACATTATTTCCTGTTATTAATACAGATAATTATCATAATAATATGCCATGAATATATAGTGCATATCAAAAACATATCCCTATGCGCTGCAATGGTGAGAAGGAAACAAATTATAGAAGAGTGAGATATGGTCAGCATACTTCCTTATTAAAAAGTCATTAGTTACCATTGGAAATTCTAAAAAGAAATGTTTTAAGACAGTTTTTGAAGTTTCCAGTGGTATCACAGTTTTTGATATACTCTGGCAGTTTATTCCAAAGCTCTGCCGATGCAACCTGAAAAGAGCATGGCCCCGTAGAACTTTGTATTTATTTGAGGGATAGCAAGGAGAGACTTTTGGGAAGACCTGTTTCTGTTAGGTACAGGTTGGGTAAGCAGATCAGTCAAATATGTAGGAACCCATCCTTTCTGACATTTGAAGGTTAAGACAAGGATTTTAAACTCGATTCTAGCACAAATGTAACCAGTGTAATTTCTTAAATATAAGAGAGATAGATTCATTTGAAACTTGTGACAAGCCGTGCAGCAGAATTTTTGATTCTTTCAATTTGGTTCATGTGAGTATCAGGCAGATTGTAAAAAAGGTCATTACTGTTATCAATGTGGCACATTACAAGGCTATGAACTAGTCTTTCTGTCCACTTCTCATCTAAATACAATCTGATTTGCCCTACAGTATGTTTAATATACATGTAAACATCGAAGGAGGCTGCATTTATAATCTTACTTGAGCAATCATTAACAAATTCTGATCGCAAAGAACACCCAAGACTTTGGCCACTGTCTACTGGTCTTAACACATGGCCCTCAAATGATATTGAAGGGCATTCAGTTTGGCGAAACCTTGAGGATAAGGATAATTAAGAAGCAGGAAGTTACTGTCTGACGATGCTTTGACATCATGTAGACATTTTCACACAGCTGACAGGGAAGATTCAAGACATGAATGTTTGAACAGGCAATACATCTGCATTTCGTCTGCATAAACCATGCTTGATAGCCTTGAGCATTCGTTACTTTTTCCAGTGGTAAAGTGTACATTGAGAATGCCAAAGGCCTGAACACAGAGCCTTATGGAACGACCTCACTTAAAAATGTTGCTACAGACTCTTCAGTATCTACCATAACAGATTGTGATCTGCTTGTAAAACATGAATGTACCCAGTTAAGTGCACTATTTTCAATACCAAACCATTCTTGAAATCATTGAACCAAAATAGCATGGTTTATGGTATCAAAAGCTGAAGTATAGTCTAATATTAATAACATTAATGTCAAAGATGAAGCAAACTGCTTGTCATTGGACTTTTTTTAAGTCTGTTGATGTCCTTCTGCAAATATAGATCCCAGGATGTAGCACCATATCGAGGAGAGATCTTACAAGTGCAGTGTAGGCTGTTTGCTTGATGTTTACAGGAAAGAAATGGAGGTTTCTGCAAAGGAGGGATAGTCATAGAACCCAGTTTGCCTTTGGGTGGTCTTGGCAACGTGTTTCTCCCACTTAAGGTCCTCAGAGATTGTGACTCCCAAGTATCGAATATCTTAGACATATTGCACAATATGGCCACTGAGTTGGTAGAAAATGATGGAAAAGATTGCCTAAGTCAATGCATTTCACATAGTCCTGTCAAGGTTGACTTACGTGAGGTAGACTGTACTTGTAGTCTCCCATGTTAGCTGTGTGTCTCAATTGACTAGATGTACAATGTCGAAGCATCATCATCATTATTATTATAATTTCATGATGATGATGATGATAATGATGAATATAACATGTATTGCTATTATCGATAGTAACTTAGCATCATCTTTTATTATAATCACAATTTCTCTTTCACTTTTCTATCTTTCTAGTTCTTACTGCTTGAGTGGTGGAGGAAAAGAATTTCAGAATTTGGTTGTGAGAGGAACATTAACCATTCACTCTATTGCCCAATGAACACAACACTAACTCCAAGCATGTGGACTTTGGACTCCTTAGAATGGCTTTATGAAGGAGTTGACCCCAAGTTTGCAGGGAATGGAGGACCAGAATGCAACAACTTTTTGAGCATAAAGCAAAGAGTGATTGAGACAATCATCTTTGTAGCTCTAGGTTCACTTGAATGTTGGTATGCATGGCAGCGGCTTGGAGTATCTGATCCACACTTTCAGGTAGAACCAAGAGATAAAGGTGAACGATTTGGAAAGCGTTTTCTCTTGGTAATTCTCTGTATGACATTTGGAGTTGAGATAGGATTCAAATTTGCTTCAAAGACTGTTATATACCTACTCAATCCATGCCATATGCTGACAGTAGTACAGGTAAGGTATCAAGGGCTCCTAAATTATACTTCAACGATAGACTCTAGACCCAACATTTCACCCATCCTAAAATCCAGTTTTACTCTGATAACCCTATAATATGTCACAAGAGCCTTAATAATCAAATGTCACTGGAACAAGTCTTATGATCACTGGTTAGGAAATAATACCTGTCTTGTAATCCATTGTACTGTAGGTGGTACATTCCATGACATTGGCCATGGAACCTATTAATATAGTACATGTACATGTAATTTTTGTTTTCTTTTCAAATTATCTCCATAGTAACCAACAACGTGAAAAGACACTCATGTTTGTGAATTATACGTGATTTCTTTTTTAAATAGAAACATTGTGACTAGTTGTCTATCTTGAATTTATTTTGCAATGCAAGTTCATATTAAACATGTACATGAAAATCAAGAAGTATAAATTAGAATTTCATCAAGTCAATTTAATTTGTTTCTTCCTCGCGGAGTTACATGTAATTACAGTTTTGTGTTTATTATTTCTGTATTATATTATCTCTTTCTCTCATATTGAATTGTTTATATTGGCACACATGTCTCTTGTACCATTATTTGTTTTATTAAATGTGAATTACTATATATCCATCTTCCCATCAGATTTACTTACTTGCCGCCCCACCCAGCAAGCTAGTACGGGTAGTTTTCAGAATGCAGATGGCTTCATTGAGTTGTCCTTTACTAGCCCTACTCTTGCCAGTAGTCAATACAAGATTGGTAAGCTTTTAGTAGTCCTTTACTAGCCCTACTCTTGCCAGTAGTCAATACAAGATTGGTCAGCTTTTAGTTGTCCTTTACTAGCCCTACTCTTGCCAGTAGTTGATACAAGACTTTATTACGGGTTATAGGAATTTCACATTCCATTTTTTCTTCCAGGCAACTTCGGGAGTGCAGCAGGGGAAGCCAATTTTATTCTTTCATACTTTGTATCCTATGTTGCCATTCTTTTGTATCTTCTATTGTATGTTTGAAATGCCAAATAAATAATGATAATAATAACAAGATTGGTCAGCTTTTAGTTGTCCTTTACTAGCCCTACTCTTGCCAGGAGTCAATACAAGATTGGTCAGCTTTTAGTTGTCCTTTACCAGCCCTACTCTTGCCAGTATTCAATGCAAGATTGGTCAGCTTTTAGTTGTCCTTTACCAGCCCTACTCTTGCCAGTAGTCAATACAAGATTGGTCAGCTTTTAGTTGTCCTTTACTAGCCCTACTCTTGCCAGTATTCAATGCAAGATTGGTCAGCTTTTAGTTGTCCTTTACTAGCCCTACTCTTGCCAGTAGTCAATACAAGATTGGTCAGCTTTTAGTTGTCCTTTACTAGCCCTAATCTTGCCAGGAGTCAATACAAGATTGGTCAGCTTTTAGTTGTCCTTTACCAGCCCTACTCTTGCCAGTATTCAATGCAAGATTGGTCAGCTTTAGTTGTCCTTTACCAGCCCTACTCTTGCCAGTAGTCAATACAAGATTGGTCAGCTTTTAGTTGTCCTTTACTACATGTAGCCCTACTCTTGCCAGTATTCAATGCAAGATTGGTCAGCTTTTAGTTGTCCTTTACCAGCCCTACTCTTGCCAGTAGTCAATACAAGATTGGTCAGCTTTTAGTTGTCCTTTACTACATGTAGCCCTACTCTTGCCAGTAGTCGATAGACTCGATACAAGATTGGTCAGCTTTTAGTTGTCCTTTACCAGCCCTACTCTTGCCAGTAGTCAATACAAGATTGGTCAGCTTTTAGTTGTCCTTTATCAGCCCTACTCTTGTTTGTAGTCAATGCAAGATTGGTAAGCTTTTAGTTGCCCCTTTTAAATCCTAGTTCATTATTTATTGAATACAAACATGTGTGACCTTACAAAATGATCTTTGCTAGGAGATTTTTACTTTTGCCTGTACATGTAGTCCTACTCCTACTTGTAATTGTGCTCTGTAAACCTCAAAATAGGTTGGTCAGATTACATTAATTTACATTTGTTTTCATGAATGGATCAATAATGCTAAATTGTGCATTTTGTTTTATAGTGAGCCAGCCAGTATAAATAAAGCAATATGTGTATCATCTTATCTTGCCTTTTGGAAATCCACTTGTTACACCGGATTACAAGTAATTTCCTGTTTGTTGTATGTTTGGCTTTTTTTTGTAAAGTAAACTTGTAGATGCAGATAAGCACAAGGTATTCCTCATTTGTTGTAGGACATGTTAAAGATAAAGTTGAGTTCTGGTCATGCGATTGCATTGTGAAAGAAACGGTGTGGAATCGATCAGAAAAGGTTGATCATCTAGCATAAAAGTATTGGTGTGTACTGCAAGGTTCTGGAATCTTCAAAATTATAAGAAATTTGGCCCAGTCTTGGTAAAGTTACAAGTACTGTACACAGAAATATGTGGGACTACACAAACATGGGGCATAAAAATCCCTCCAGATTTTTATGCTGTTACAAGCCATATTCAGAATATTAAGGTATTTGAAGAGCCATGCATTTTAGGGAACATTTTTTATCTGATGTTCTTCCACACTTGCATAATAACAATAATAACACTCACAAATCATTTTTCACCTGTCTCTTCCCAGAACTTAACCTTCAGTGTGAAGTCTTTTATTGAGGAAGTGTAGTTTAGTGTACATGGAAGTAGTAGCATTTTAATATCTTCTGATGTTTTAAACATTATTATTGATCAATTTCCTCATACAACAAGGAAATCATTTTAGGATAAGGGAGATGGTTAGTCATAATCAAGTGATGGTTAGTCATAAGCTAGTGTTGATTATAACAGGTTTACAATCTCTTTTCAACCTGCTTGGTAAACATTTTGTCCAATGGAACCGTGTACTATGTGTGTAGCCAATCTCATTTACCAGTGTCATTCCTGTACACACTGTATATTACTACTCTCATTTCATTGAAACAAACAACAAACTCCCCACTGATTGCAACAGAAAATATTTCAACAACTACATGTATACTGGTATTTAAAAAAATGCCCGTAATAACATGTAAACATTTCTTTAAAAAATCTAAGTGGTGGAAAGTGTTGAAAAATACCCTAATACCAAATACAACAAAATAATTTTGTGTAAAATAATTTGCTATTTATACCCCCCACCCCAGCCCCTCTCCAAAAACATGATTATATTTTTGCAAACTCTTTCAAGTTCTTTCAACAAAAGAGCAAACAAAAGATGAGTTCAGTTTGAACTTGTACCAAATATTCAACACTGTAATTGACACATGTGAAATACGCGTAGTTCAACAGAGCTCTCGTACTACAGGTTTGCTTGTCATCTTAAAGGTACTATGTCCCATTTGCAGGCCCAAAAAAGGAAAAGGTTGAATTCTAAAGGCATTTGAAAGATAATACTAATTTAGAACTTCCCTCACAACAAAAGGGCTTGAACATGTCTTTAAGTGGGAAAATAACGACTATTAGTAGTTGTCGAATCGACTTAAGAGCTATAGAGCCAGTAAGTAATAGTCTGATTTTCAGACCATTGTACCGAATGGTCAGACGTTTTATGCTGCGCAAAGATTCAATCAGTTTAATTTTGGCCATTACAAGAAGTGGGTTATTGATGTAGACAAATGCTCATGTACCCTTTACAGCTCATTTTATGTATGTTATTACCAAAGATGAAAAAAGCCAGTCAGTCACTCAATAGTGTCTGACAGTGAAGTCTAGCAAGTAAACAGGTTTCCTTGCATAATTTGAATATTAGGACACTGCTAACGTTTAAATTTCACAGATAGGACATACATGACATATTCATAATTCCTACAAAGTTCTACAGAATTTCATGTTGGCTGCAAAAGGGACATAGTATCTTTAAGATGCAGTTTTAATATTACATACATGTATGTAGTTACCATCATGTAATCAAGAAACAGCATGTTACAAAGAGCAGATAATGGTACAGGTACACAAACTTTAAAATATTTAAGACTCCAATGACATTTACACTGAATTTTTTAATGTAACACAGAGATCAATAATACGATATATAATTTTGTATTTATTTATAATTTGTAGCTTGTTCATCTCTATACAATTGATGCAACTATCTATTGAATTACATGTACCTGTATACTGAATCTCATTCCGTTTTAATATGTACATGTACATATAATACATGTATATGCAATGTAACGATCTATTGAATGACATATACTGAATCTCATTCCATTCATCTAAAAGAGATTGCATATAACTTTTAATTGTTACATTATGCATGTTCATGTTTGTTTTTTTTTCAGCTACCATTTGAAGCAGAAATCTATTGGATACAGCATTTAATGATATACCTCATTATTCCACCCTACTTACTTAGTTTAGGAGGTAAGTTTACAGAGTAGAGAAAGGGAGGGAGAATCAGGGAAAAGAGAGATCAGAGAGACAAAGGAATCAAATACATGGGAACATCTGTCTGGCTGTGAAGTGATAAAATGATAGAAAAATGAAGAAAACAGAGATTAAGATGAATGAGAAGACAGACAGTAGAATGAATCCAATTGGAAACACAGTGACACACAGCTTATGTAATGGAACTAATATATCTATTTTCTTAAAAGGATAAGTTTGAGCAATTGAGTGATGCCCTCTAGTAACGAAGGGACTCAATCAATAAAAAGTTTGTAATTTATTTCCTTGTCACTATAGATGGATTTAGACACATTTTTATGCCTCCACCCTCTGAGGGCGGTGACAGAGGCATTTTGTTTTGGGGTTGTCCGTCTGTTCGTCCGTCTGTCCGTCTGTTCGTCCCCCTGTCTGTCCCACTTTCTTTTTATCGATATCTCAAGAAGGCAAGGAGGCAATCTGATCAGATTTTGGAGTAACTAGGTCAAAGGTCATAGAAGTCACTTTCTGAAAATTCTGGTTTTAGCCTTATTATACTGTAGTAATACAATGTATGTCAAAAAGCCACTTATTAGTTATAAATGAACTTCAAACTTGGTGCATGTATATTATATCACTATAGGAAAAAAATCTGATAAGATTTTGGGGTAAATAGGTGAAATGTGAAAGGTCATAAAGGTCAATTTCCATGAAATCTCAGGGTTCTAGCCCTGTTATCGCAATGCCTATGATTTGAGCCATGAACTTCAAACTTGATATTAGTGTGCATCACCATAGTGAGACCATGGATCCTACCACTTCCATAGTGAGACAAATTTATTAGATTCAGGCTAAAAGGAGGTGAAATGTCAGAGGTGAAATGTCAAAGGATAGCAAGTGTCTATTAACATCAAATTAAAGTTTTTGAAAACCTTGTTATGACCTAATCAATGACTACTTTAAGCTACATGTATTTAAGCTGTGAACTTAAAACCTGCAACTAGTATGCATCATTGTGGGGGTGATCTGATTTTGGGATTGTCAGGTCAAAAGTTGAAGGTCGTAAAAATGAATTGACATGTAACTATAGGTTTCTTGTTCTCATTGTGATATTCCAAGTCATTCATTTTAAGCCAGGATCTTAAGTGAATTTAGGCCAGAAATCAATCAGACATAGGGGTCCAGATGTATGGAATTCTCTACCTAACAATATTCGAAATTTAAAATCACCAAACTCCTTTAAAAGAGCACTCAAGTGTATTATCATTTCACAGATGTAAGATATTACTTACATATATATAATTCTGTATATTAGTATTCATTCTATCAAACATAATTTTTTTTTTTTTACTAGACTTAACAATTTTATATATATATATATATATATATATATATATTTCTTTTTTCCTTCTTTTTTTCTTGTTCTTTGTAAATAGTGTAAATAGTTCAGAACCCTTTAGGAATTTTATTTGTCATATATTATATATTTGAAAGGTGTTGTAACGATTCAAGCTCTATTTGCTTATGTTTCATCACCTTTGTGTGTTCATTCCTTTAACTGTATAATAGTTGCAACTTGTCTTTGATAAAACATTGTTATATTCTTATTCACGTGAAGTCAGTTCAAATGGATTGTAAAATTGAAAATGATTTGTTATATTACATTCTTTTTCATGTGATGTTAACTCCAATGAATTGTGAAATTGTGTGCATAAATAAATAAATAAATTAAAAAAATATATTGCAGATGCAGTCGCATTTGTCTGGTTTAAAATTCTTACCGCTAATTGAAACAAAGATACTGATAGTCTTATCTGTTGTACTTTATTGACAGTAACTTGATACATAATGAAGGTGATTTATAATGATGACATTGATGTAATATTTTTTTGGTTCTTTTAGGCGTCTATAAGACAGAGGGTATGTGGGACTTTTCTTGGTGTTGGTTCACAGCGGGCTTTCTTCATAATTATCATTTCATCTGTCTCCAAGGTTTAGGTCTGGTAAGTAGACTATCCTTTACAGTGTAAATGTTTATCATGGAGTGTGTGAAGTTCTTTTACCAACAACAATAACATTATTTTATATCAATGTGTGAATTAAATCAGAGTTAAGATTTATGAAATGAGCTTTCCTTGCTCATGAAAACTAGTTTCCCTGTAATCGCAGTACAATTGTATTTACATGTACCTATCTTCAACATAATAAAATTGACATTTTGCTGTCCTGTAATGTGTTATGCACTATAAAAGAACTGAGTATTATTATTATTATGATTTTTCTTGTTCTTTCAGTTGACGGAAGTGAATCTGAATGCGATGGTTTGTCCTGCCCCTAGCGATCCTTTCTTTGGTCCTTTCTACCGGGTTTGTGGCTTCACACATCAACATCTTCTCTTTCCTCTACATGTCAAAACATACACCTATGTGGCTAAGAGTCTTGTATTAAGAGATCAAGAAGATTGTAATGGCCATGTTGGCGGCATCAAGAAGGAGGATTAAAGTACCCTAGACATTCATTGAAAATTACAAGTATGGCCAATAAGTTATCACTAGAAACCAGGAAGCTTGCAGATTACAATCGTATAAGTTTAAGGTCAACTGCGTATCGGCCATTAACCCTGCCTCCTAATAACATGAACTTATTTGTTTCACACCATTTCTCAAGGGAAGTGATGCTGATGCTGATATTTATAATCCTGTGCTTAGAAACATTCAGGGGAAGGTTAAATGATCGATTAAGAAAACCCTTAAATCAGTCCACTTTCAAATTTAAAAGCCCACTGAACAATAGAATGGACTGTTCCCAATTGATATACTGCACATTTTTGTTTATGGGCAGGTCCAAGCTATTTGGATTGTGACGTACGGGACATTCAGAGACTTTAAACAAGAAATAACAACAGATGAAATTATTTATATGGCTATCTTTTGGTATGAGTCTGTGGCTATTATGGGCTACTTCATTTGTGGAAAGTTTTAGCTCTGACCAATTCCAAATGTGCTGCGTGATGTACGGGACGCTGCAGTGTCCCGTACGTCACGCAGCACATTTAATTCATTAAAAATTAATTAAAGAATTGGTCAGAGCTAAACAAATTGACTCATACCAAAAGATAGCCATATAAATAATTTCATCTGTTGTTATTTCTCTGAATGTCCCGTGTCTCCAAATATTGACACATATGCCATAGTGAAGCTACAACTTTTTTTTGTTTTTTCATATCGCTGCATTTTTTCATCAAATTGAACCATGTCTAAAATTGAGAGGGAGGCAACAGATCAAACAGTCACAATGACGCTGGTGAAGGAAGAAGAGACCACAAAACAGGCTCTGAAAATGTCTGCATTGTTATTAGACATCGTCTGCTTATGCTAATTCTGTTTCTTTGTGTGATATCACCAATCTCGGCAGTATTTGGAGAGCTCTTCAAGTGCGAAAGTGGGGCGGTATTTTACGATTTTAAAATTGATGATAATCTTAACGTTTAATGTTTCCAATCAGGGAATTTTGATAAACTTGTTTGATCTATCCTTCCCTTATAAATGCAATGATATAAATTAAATCAATACATGTATTTAAAATCAATGAACCTCTACTAAGCCCAATGAAAGCGAAGAAGGATGTATCGTTCATCTTTATTAGAGAGTTTGATTTGTCAGTACGAGTTGTACTGTAAATATCTTTATTCATTATACAGGTGTATTATTCACTTACACCAATGGAGGCGTGTTATGACTGAGTGATACTGGAGATGTGCCATAATGGTATGAATAAGGAAGATTTAATGTATTTTCTAAGAGAGTTTACTTGCCTCTCTTTGTAGCTATGTATCATCTCCATGCCCAAGCCAAATAAAGTATGCATTAGTGTATTTCATATATTTTTTATGATCATTAATTGTTTGATTTTGCCATGCGGTTGTCCATGTGATGCTCTGTGATTATCACTTTTGCTGTAAATGCGGTCTATTTGTAGGTTTATTTGCAATTTTTGTTTTGTTTAATATCTACTTGTTTATCATTGTATTTTGTCTGTTACAGCGCTTAGAGACTCGGTGGAAAGCGCTTTATAAGCACCGTTTTTATTGTAATTATTATATATAGTAAGGAATTTTATCTTTTTCACTTCATTTATAGTTTTTTGTAACTTGTAAAACAAAATTCATGCCGTTGCGATCTGTTAACGTAATAATTGTTCTTTTTAGGTACTATTTATTTTTAGGCTGAAAATGTAATGTTAACTTTACAGGGAGCATTCGGCCCTATGTTATTTAGCTTAAAACTGAGACTTGATGTTTAATTTATAGCTTTAATATGATTTATGAATTAATTGAAAGTGTTTTTGAATAGTTGCTTTAAAGGCATCGTTTAACAATGTTAAATCTGAGATGCACAGCCCCTCATGTTATCAGTGTCTATGATATGGTGTAATATTGAAGCCCTAAAAAAAAATTGATTGCAAGGATCGTAATTGGCAAATTCCACTCCCAGTCATTTTCCGATGCTATATAGCTCACCCCGTCAAAAGAGTATATTTTTGCATCATACTGTATCCAAGCAACCCTGCTCACACTAGCGTGAACCCATTGTTTGCATTGTCTTTATCAGTGCACAATTGACACGGAAGGCTGGATGGCTCATTAAAAAAAGGCATGAGATCGCAATTACCCTTAATTGTGTATATGTACAACAAAGTGTAATCGCAGATATCTAACAAAACAAATACTTGGGGCGTAATATCCATTTTTGACCGCAAAGGAGGTATATTTTTCGGCAATCCAAGAAAATATAATATACACTCTACAAGTCAGTACCTGTATATTACTACATATCATTGTGATGTTAATATATTTTTTTAATGAATAGAAAGACCACGTCTATAAAGATCATATTTTTTTGGCCCCTTAACAAGTTTTTCATTCCGCATTGAATTTTTAGAAAGAGGCCACTTGCATATAATGAATACCACATTTTTGTCCCAACTTGAACGATGGCTGTGTAGTACATTCATGTGAAGATCATGTATTATCATCAGGTTTACTGTCTTGCATTCCTAGTAGTTTTCAGACAATTCTTTTCCCCCTCAATACCTTTATGTTGAGCTAGGCTTTTACTTTGTTGCAGAGAAATTTTTCGATATAAAATTGGATCTATAAATGTGTATCAATATTCTTATTAGAACTTGTATTTATGAATAGATGGCTAATTTTTTATTTTTGTCCTACAGACTGTTAATATATTACATGACAAATATTAAGATCCTGTAAAGTTTCAAACTATTCACAGGTAGAGAAGGAGATATATAATCATGTTTATGATTTGAAGTGACTACTAGGTAGTTAGAACTTTGTTTTCCTATTGACAAACAACTACATGTAGGCCTAGCAAGTATATGAAGCCAACATCTGGGAAAACATTCTTACATTCAGGTATTTATGTGAAATTTCTTTTAGCACTTTTTCTGTTCTCATATTTGTTTTCTTTCTCATATTAAAAAGAGCAATCAATTTCTGTTTACCGTGTTACAAAATATCGGGCTGTTAAAATGGTTTTTGTAATTGTTCTTACGATTTCTTCATTTTTCATTGTATAGATTTATTAAAGTTGGTAACCATGCATAAGCTAAGATAAAATATATTTTTGCATATGAATATGTTCAACATCCTGTAGCTCAGGTAGAATACCGTAGATTCATTCAATGCGCCCTTACCTCATAGGTAAGGCATGATTATCTTAAATTCATCAGATTGGACTAAATAATTTACATTTGAGTGCTTTACTCAGTTACGTGTTTGTTACAAATATAGCATTTCTTTTTATTAATCATGAATATAAATGGTGACATATCAAATATTGTGAAGATGTCAAGCAACTGTATAATATGAATACAATGCTATCTAGAGCGGCGTAATGGTAGCCATGCTAAAGCCGGGGTAATAATTTCCAAAGTTCTTTGGAATTGCATAGATTGGTTATGTGTCATGAGCTTGTCCCCCCCTCCCCCCATAAAAAAGGTGGTTCTCTTACATGTACATTCATTTTTGTTTCATGTAGTATATGCCAAATCTAGACAAATTAGCTGCATACCTTATAAAATATGAAAAACAATGGATATTAAATTGATTATTCGGTGGTATGTACTATTGTACATATCATCTTTTATATTCATCAGATTTTTTCTTTCTTTCTGTACATTTGTGGAACAAACATCTCAAGAATAACAATTTTATTTTCCTTCAAAGAAGGCACAATGGTAGACCTCATAATGTCATCATATTGCAATTTAATGGAATATTTTCTATTTTTAATTAATATCATATTCTCAACGTTCTTTTCAGTCAGTGTCTTGCTTGTTTCTACTCGATTTTCTTCCAAATTTTAATATGTTGTAGCTGAGAGTTTGTGCTCAGTACACGAATTGTTTTGTTTACTTTCACTTAGACAATGGGATCATAGTCAAATTTTTAAATTAAAGGTACAAGTCAAAATTTGCGGTGGCGCTTAGCGAGAGCTGCGTACTTAATTACTCTATGGAACAAACATTGATGTCCTACATTATCCTACGAGAAAGGTTAATATTGTTATTAAATGACAGTTAACACAATGGTACATATGACAACTTTATTATAGTCTTCAAATGAGTACAAGTATAATCCCTAGTGACTCTTTTATCATTGTCTTTACTTTTATCATTGTCTTTACTTCTTTTATTATAATTACCGGGTATAATTATTTTTGTTACCATCATCATATATGTTATTAATGGTTTAATTGAAAATTCATTTGCAGCCAGATGGCTGAATTGTGTACATTGCCTGAAAATATAATTACCGGTATACAAACGTAAATAAACTACAGTAAAATTATCATCATGGTAATCAAATTATAACTAGGTACTTATATGTAGAAATATAGATTGCTTCATGCTGCATTAAAGGTTGGACAAATATTAATCACCTCTGATAAAAATCTGGGTAGAGAATTGCTTTGCTACACTGATCCGGTAGTAAGATCCAAGAAGTGGTTGCTTTTATAACTACCTCTAATATGGACTTGACAAATTAACATTACCTTAGAATATACAAATGCTTTATATCTACGTTTGTAAAAGGACATGCAATATATTCAAATCTGTTCAGATGTGGTTGATTATTTACCTTGATACAATTATCAAACTGATGAAATCTGGCAAAAGAAATGTACGTGTGAAAGCACCCTTTTCCGTTTGGAACCTATGACTCGGATGTTTTTTCCACCATTTTGATGATCTCAAGTACATTTTGTATCAAGCACTTAACTTTGACCATCTGTGTGTCACTCCAGCCCCCAATATAAATTGAAAGAATGTGCAATTGTATTAAAATTATATGAATAATAAATAATATGAATAATAAATAATATATTAATGTTATTTGCATCATTTTTTATATCATAGATAATACCATTGACATGTATTCTTCAAGGTGGAAAAATTATTTTGTAATTTTGTTCCAGTACAGTTTTAAATTGAGCAAGTATATGTATGCTCACTGTATTTAAAGTTTGTTTTGTCATGTTGGGCCCATTTGCTGTAGCTTTTTTTTTGTTGGTGCTGTTATTTTTGTCATGCATATCGGGTATATCTTTCATTTTCCCATTGATTTCTTAATATTGGTTGGTACATGTGTTAATAAATATCATGAGAAAGTGATTTCATTATATTTCTGATTTTGTTTCCAAATGTGTTTATTAAATGCAATAAATGATATTATGTAACACTCAACATAGGTTTTAGACTTACCTACATTTTGAGTTTTCTCTCATTTCCTATACAGTCAAACCTGCCTTAATGACCACTTGTCTACAAAGACCACATTTTTTGTTTCCCTTGAAAATGGTTTGTCATTAAAACCTGCTTTAATGACCACCTGTCTACAAAGACCACTTTTTGTTTGTCATTGAAACATGTACTAAAGGAACCTGTCTACAAAGACCACCTGTCTAAAAAGACCACATTTTTGTTTCCCCTTGAAAATGGTTTCTCATTGAAGTAACTATGTACTAAAGGAACCTGTCTACAAAGACCACATTTTTTGTTTCCCTTGAAAATGGTTTCTCATTGAAACACGTACTAAAGAAACCTGTCTACAAAGACCACTTTTTGTGTTTCCCTTGGGCGGGCGCTATAGACAGATTTGACTGTACTGGTAGTTTCAATTGATCTGGGGGTGTTTCATAAAGCTGTGCGTAAAGTTATGAACGACTTTACAAATGATTGGAATATGAAGAGTCAAATGGAATGCCCAAAGTTTTTCCTGACATTTTATCAAAGTGTGACTATTTCCCATAATCTCAATTAAATTGTAGCCAAAAATACACTTCACATTAAAATGTTTTGTTAATAAGGTTAATCTACATCTGCATATTTCAACTTTAGCTTATGCATGCAATTAAAAGGATTTGAGAATCCCATTTAGCTCTATATATTCAAGTCATTCGTAAAGTCATGCGTAACTTTACGCATAGCTTTATGAAACACCCCCCTGGATTAATTTGATTGCAATCAAGTCCTCTAATCAATAGCAAACTACTATCTCACATAGTTTCAATCAATTTCAATCAATTCAAATCAAGACAAGATGCAGGCGTAGACTGGTACATGTATCATTTAATAGGCTCTTGCGATTATTGCAAACTATTTTATAAAAAAACATTTTTGCCTCATGACATGAACAAATATTTCAATGCACAAAAAGTGAGTACAATATTGATTATCACATTCTTCAATTGGAGTTTTGTACATGTTGAAAATACATGTTGAAAATATGAAAAACTGATACGGAATCACTTCTCACCTTGCATATCAAATAAACTTATGTCTCACATGATGGTACATGTAGATCTATACAAACAATCAAAACATGGAATGCATCAGTATAATAAATAAAGGAATTATTTAATCAAAAAAATTAAGTAAGGCTGGTAATTCAGTGATAATCTTTATAATAGTACTGATTCATACTGCATTGAAATGCTATACATACATGTTATAATAGTCATTTACTCTATTCATAGAAAATGAACTTGCATTCTTGTTTCTATACCAAGTGTTGGTACTATCCAATACACATACATATATACAAATATTTGGCTTAATGCAATGACATCAAAGTCACAATTAAACTTTAATTTTAACACTGAAAGATCTATTAAAAGGGTACAAAAGAGCCCTCAGATTGAGCAACTCGTAATAAAATTCAAATCAAAAGTTTCTTTTGCTCGTTCTTGACAGAAAGACATAGGCCAAAACATGTATTTTGTATTTTGATGGAATGCCATATTCCATACACTGATTGTAGAAGAAAAACGAAAGGGTCAATACTGTAACAAAATTGCCCCACAGCATATATGTAACTGCCACCCCTCTGGGACTAGTGGATCAGCCTATCTCAATATTGCAGTGTATGTATTGCAGTCGACTAATCATAGAGATCTATAAAGACACTAAAGGGTGTACTCCCCCAGATTGCTGTGCAGAATTGAACAGGCCGCCCGCCATCTTAATCCGGGCAAATTTGGGCTGATATGTACATACGCGCAAAGCTATCTGTACATTTTGTTTTGTAGTATACAGTGCACGATATCTAGGGGTATCCAGGGGTATCCAGGTTGTGTTTTTGTTTGTATCCCCTTCGAGCAGGTTTTGAGAGGAAGTCATGCCAGAATCATGTGCTGCTTTTTTTATTTAATGGTACATTGTTTTCTAATAACTAACTTCTTGAATCATGATTGTGTATGATATCATAATTGATGCACCTGATGACCTTTTGCTACAATGGGATTTCTCATTCTGACTTTGGACTCACATAAACACATTTTTGCTTGTGATTACAGTGATCGTCTCATATTGTTTCAAGTTAGAAGACATAGTAATATTTAAATTATATCATTCTTGTATTATTCTTTTGTACATATTGATTATATTACTCTGAAATTTAAATGAATGGGTAAAAAGATGAGATCGTCATGGTCACCGGTTCATTGAAAGATATGTGAAGGACAGGCAAGCGTCAACGCGTCACACTCTGACCAAGAGCATTCTATGGATGGGTGACTAAAGGATCAGGTTCACATTCATTCATTTCAGTTTTCAATGATAATGATAGTGGTAGCAATATAATAATAATAATAATAGTCTATAATAAAGTAAAATAAGGAATAAGAAATTTGCTTTTATATCAATGGTAGAGTTTATGCATGATGTTCAATATATTATCTAGATTGGTATATATCCCAGGCATGTGTGTGTGAGTGTATCTGTGAGGGTGAGTGCGTTTGTGTGTCTGTGTGTGATATGTATGTAGTCTTGTTTGTTTATTTTCAAATAACGGTTTTTCACTTGTTCTTCTTTCGGGATACCAATTACAAGCATTTTGCTTTTCGGTGTTCCTAACCATCTCATCTATGAATCACTACTCCAAACCATCTCAAGAATCAACGTAGTTTTTAAACGTTCCTTTTGATTGTTTTTATTAAATTTGTACTCAACAACTAGAATTCATATTTGATTTACAACGTATATATTTGTATATATTTTTTTCTGTATTACGTTTTCGTTTTCCCTTCTGTTTCCGCCTGCATTCTTTTTATTTTTAATGTGCTGCTAAATATGTACTTTCTTTAGGGGTCAACGTTCAACAAGGCTAAATGCTCTTTTTTGTTGATCTCTCATTCGACATATAATTTGCTTTCTGAACCTATTTCCTTTTAATTTAATTGTATTCTTATTATCTGTTATGTTACCCTTCTACATGTATTTATGTATTTCAAATTTCAATTTGTTCATACTCTGTATGTATTGTATATATGTTTTTTATGGAGAATGGAATAAATACTATACTATACTACTATTTTATGGTTGAATCAATAAATACTAAAATACATCGCTTTTACATCGTTTCCTACTCCCAGCCTTTACCCACATGCTCAGACAATCATAATTTCCTTATTTTTTAAATAATATTTTGTTGCCAAACTATGCATGATTGATATATAATTGTAACTATGCATGATTAATATATATTTGTAATTGTAATGCATCACTGTTTGTATTTGTTTTATAGTGTGACTTGCCATGCTTCGGCAGGGGAACATGGACCTGGTCTTGAATGTACACATGTATTCCTTTTTTAATGAAATAAAGGCATGATTTAACAACAGTGCACGGTGTGTTTATGGGTATGTTAGACCCGTGTATATACAGTGATAGGAGTATGGTGTGTGTATCTATTTGTTGTGTTAGACCCATGGGGGTGACTGGGGGTATATAAGCCAAGGCTGGAAGTAGTCTATAATAAACTAAGTATTTCAAATGGATTCCATCGCACATCGGTTTACAAGGAAACGAAATAGTAGACCAACTTGCAAATAAAGCAACCAAAAGAAATTATATTGATATTGATATCCCTAAAAATAGGAAAGAACACGAGAATGACAGCAAATACAAATGTATAAAAGATTGGCAACGCATGTGGGACATCTCCACCAAAGGTAGATATTTATATGATATACAAAATAAAGTCAACAATATTTACTTTCCTAAAAATCTAAATAGAAAAGACGAAACAACCCTCACCAATTTAGATTAGGAAAATGTCCATTAAATTTTTATCTACATGAATTAAAGAAACATCACGATGGAAAATGTTCATATTGTAATGTACTGGAAACTATTCATTACATATTTGAATGTAAAAGATAAGCCATTAAGGAGGCCTATGGTCCAAAGGATAAAAAAAACCTTATCACATAAAAGAACTACTTAACAGCGAAAATAATATTAAGGCTTTCCTGACATTTGTCAGAAAATCAGAAAGATTTACGTTATTTTAGATAACAAGTGACCGTTAAAGGATTCAAATGGAAATCATACGTTTATTAAAAAAAATTACTGCAACATCACTAGCTAAAAACCAAATGGAATAAGCAACTTAAATAAATAATATCTGTAAAAGCTCCTATTATCACATAATACCATTTCACGGAATATCTCCTCACCGTTGATATTCTTATGTATGGACGGATATTGCCATTTATATTTGGATTGTCCTATCAATTCCCCCTTTCTCGGGATCACATATTAGTACGTTAGGGGGCACGGGCACCGCGGGTCCGCACCGGAGTGACCTAGGGGGAGTGTCCCCCCTCCCCTGAAAAGCTGTCAAAACGCACCTTGACAGCAGGGAAGACGGTGCACGGTAAGGGGGCTGGTGGATCGCGATGTGCCACGTGGCCGAATTTATGTTTTGAAATAAAAAAAGGGAAAAGAGGAAAAAGGGAAAAAGTATTACATTTCCCCACGTAAATGTTTAACCACTTGTTTTTCAGATATTATCCAATCAATTATAAGTTACCACTCAGTATAAGGAATAGACAATATTACCCCAATTATGATTTACCCTCACTATAATCCACTGATTCACTTGCTCTAGATGACAAGCACGGTGGCCTTGTGGCCGGAGGTGGTTGGCAAGCGCAACCCCGCTGGTCAACGGTTGAGGAAACCCCTGTCGCTCTCTTAGTGTGAGGGTGCGGCGGTGTTTCTCTTCGCGGCTCTCTGCGAGATCAGCCAGGCCCGGAGAGGCCTTTGGATATTGGCGGGGAGTAACCCGGTCCGGCGGGCTCGCCACGGCGGAGCTCACAATAATGCAAAATATAGCATTACAATACCTTCCCAATGTGCTCATATTTTATAATTTCATTTTAATATGCATATATACCATGAGTGTATGCTCACTGGCAAAAAAATTTAAGAAATATATCTTACGCTTCATTAATCAGTTAAACCTTGTTGAAGGCGGTTATTAAAAAGGAGGAATAACTTATGAGAGCTAGTATCCTCTTCATAGGCATTTCATTATGTTATGGTTTGGGGAATTTTCTTACCTATTATATTTCTATATCAATATAATCATAATATCAACGAAATTGATACTACTGGTTTCAAAATGGTTCTTGTCAGATAATAACGAGGAATAGCTTATGAGAGCTGGTATTCTGAACATAGGTACTTCATTATTTTATGCTATTTTATGCTTTGGGTATATTACTTACCTATTGGGTAAGAAATATAGGTATAGGTATGTATTAATATATATAAATGTATATAAACAAAATATAAAATAAATCTTCAAAATCCAAGCGCAGCGCAAAAGGCATAAATAGTCAATTATGACTTAAAGCCAACCCCCAAAAAAGGAGGAATCATGAATTTGAGTAACCCATATAGAATTACAAGTATATTTTCCTAAAAATAACTAAAGCCAAGGTTACCCTTACTACAAGGCTTATATCCAAGTGTATGCCATACCAACAACAAAAACGCATTTAAGCTAGCATAAATAGTCATTTCTGACTGCGATACCAAAAAAAAGATTACAAAATAAAAAATAAAAAAAGGAGGAGAGGAGGGGGGTCCGTTACTTGGTCGCTGCGTTTCTGTTACTTTTTTGGAAAATTTGCTTTATTTCAAACCAAATATGCTTGGATTTTGATTTATTGACTGCAATTACATTGTTGTTGGATTTGTTCTGTTGAATTTTGTTTGTTTTAATTTGAATTGGAAGAAAGAAAAGGTAGGCTTTTATATATATATCTTTTTTGTTTTTTGTGTGTGTGTGTGTGTGTGTGTGTACATATATCACTAACTTGCATATAGATTAAGCATTACAGCTCTTTACGGGCTAATAGAGTATTCAATATGGATGACCCCTATTCTTCTGGGGAAGAGGCCTACGACCAGGCGGCAATTAACGAGGGTCAGGGTTTTTATTCGGGAGAAGAGGGAGAATACAATGATAATACAGAGGGTTGGAATGAAGTAGCTAGAAAGCCCCCCAAAATGGCGAACAGCCGGAAGCAGTCCACTAGAGGATAGAGCAAAGGCCCAAAACCAAAATAAAAAACAACAACTAGATGTTAACTACATGGTCACTGTCAAAGCGACAGAGGAGGGAAAAATTATATGCCATCTAAATCCAGTAAAAATAATTGAAGACATTAACAAAATTCGCTTGGATTTTGACTGATAAGACTTCAATTACACCGATGATTGAATTGTAATTGTAATTTGTAATTTGGATTGTGTTTATTTGGATTTGAAGAAGGATAAGGTAGGCTTACATATATATATATATATATATATTTTAGTTTTTGTGTGTGTGTATGAGCGAGCGAATGAATACTATGGAAGACCCCCATTCTTCCGGGGAAGAGGCCTACGACCAGGCTGCAATCAACGAGGGTCAGGGTTTTTATCCGGGAGAGGAGGGTGAATTCAACGATAATATAGAGGGTTGGAACGAAGTTAATAGAAAGACAAAAAAAACGGCGAAGAGCCGGAAGCAGTCCACCAGAGGATAGAGCAAAGTCCCAAAACCAAAATAAAAAACAAAAACTAGATGTTAACTACATGGTCACTGTCAAAGCGACAGAAGAGGGAAAAAATATATGCCATCTAAATCCAGTAAAAATAGTTGAAGACATTAACAAAATAATAGAAGTTAAGAATGTAAAGAAAATAAAGAGAACCATCCTAATCACATGCTCCAACAATGATCAATTGACTAAGGCTCTACAAATAACAGAAATAGTGAAAATACCAGTAACCTGCACTACATTCCAGAAAAAACCAAAAACATGCAAGGGTGTAATCCATAATGTATCCATAATGTCGACATAGCTATCCCTGAGGAAGACCTGTACCATTTACTTAAGGAACAAAATGTATGCTATGTAAAAAGATTTCTAAAAAGAACAAATGGAATTCTAGCCCCCACCCCATCAGTTCTGTTAACATTCAATAGCGAAAGCAGACCCAATAAAGTGAATTTTTTGTATGAATCATACAGAGTAGACATATACAACCCACCAGTGGTATGCTGCCACAAATGCCAACTGTTTGGGCATGTACAGAAATATTGTAAAAAGGAAATAAGATGTGTAAGATGAGGGGATAACCCTTCATTTGAAGATTGTACAAAAAAAGAAGACCCAATATGTTTTAGATGTAAAAATAACCACTCGGCCGCATACAAAGGATGCCCTTTTTATAAAGCAGGTCAGAGCATACAAATAATCAAAATAAAGGAGCAAATAACATATGCTCAATCCGCCAAGGAATACCAAAGACAATCGGCTTCTTTCCAGGCGCTGCCAAGTGTGCAACCCTACACCCAAGTTCCTAGCCTATTCAACCCGAAACTAAAAATAGGACATAAGTACAAAATGTGTAAAGATAATATCATGAAGGCTGAACTATCATGGCTTTAGAATGGGTAGAGGAGCATCACCCAATAGCTGTAGTAACTCATTCCAGCTCGGCTTTAGAAGCCGTTAGAAATTGCCATGAAAGCAGTATGATAGTCGAGATAAATGAAAAATCAATGGCAATTAATCTTTTGGAATAGAAATTTTGACTGGGCTCCAGCACATTGTGGCCTAGCAGGCAATGAGAAGCTAAACAAGTGGCTTTAAAAAACAATAGACATTTTTGTCAATAAAAACAGACAAGAATGAGTGATATGGATGATTTTTATAAAACTGAGTGGCAGAAATTATGGGAAACTGCTGAGAAAGGCAGATCTCTATATTTATAAACGAGATGTAAAATACATGTGTATGATAAAAGGTTTTTGTTGGAAGGATGAAAGAATTTTACACCAATCCGTCTTGGTAAGTAAACCTAGAAAATGATTTCCAAAAGAGTAAATAACAAAGAACACACTTCAAAAATAAAAAACCACAAGGCATCATTCACTTTATCCGAGACCTCCATAAGGCCATATGAAAGCCTAGATGTATAAAAAAGAAGGGAAGAAGCCTACTAGTAGACTGTACGAACATCAGACAAGCAAATTCACTGCGGAATGTTACTGAATTGGCATCCATCCAAACAAAGACATCGGAGTGGGTCCCCTTCCCCAAAACAAAGGGGCAATAGTGGGGATCCCACTCAAATACAGGGACCCAAGGCAACAAATCAAAGGTAGGTGTACATTGGGAGTTTGCACCTTTTCACCTTTAACCATGGCTGCAGCTGAAGCCCCTTCCGAAGCGGAGGATTTATCGATAAAAATGAGGACTTCATTCCTGTTGGAAAGAATGTTAAAAAAAGACCCAGACTTAATAGTACCTTTACCCAAGACGAAGCACCTCAAAGTACCAAATTCTAATAACACCTATCGACAACGCAAAATCTCTTACGAAAGCTAACCCGATTCAAATAACCTGGGACCTCCATAATGCCATTGGAAAGCCAAAAAGTATAACGAAGAAGGGAAGAGGCCTACTTGTAGAATGCTCTAACATTAGACAAGTAAATACTCTTAGGAATGTCAATGAATTGGCATCTATACAAACAAAGACGACGGAGCGGGTCCCCTTCCCCAAAACAAAGGGAGCAATAGTGGGGATCCCACTCGACGTCACGGATGACGAACTCTTAGCCGAATTAAAAGCACAAGGCGTCATTCATGTGCGACGCATAATGAAACGAGTGAAGGGTATTCTGACTGGCACCACTGCTTTTTGTCTCTCTTTTGAATCCGATTGTCTCCCTTCCCAAATTCAAATAGGCTATATGATCAAGAGGGTCACTATTTATGTACCCCCCGACGTTGCCAAAATGCCAAGGCTTTGGTCACTCCAAAGAAAATTGCAAATATAATCTCAGATGTGTGAGATGTGGGGACAGCCACACATCTGATAATTGCCCTTCCATAGACAACCCAACATGTTTTAGATGCAAGGGGAACATAGTGCTGCATATGAGGGCTGCCCTCTTTATAAAAGGGCAAAACAAATACAATCCGTACAATACACAGAAAAAATAACCTACGTCGAAGCAAGCAAAAAAAAAAATCCTATGCGAGGCAACCAAAAAAAGGACCCAAAATAACGATCAACCGAACAGAAGCAAGAAACACACCATTAACCAAACAATTCCGAAGCCGACAACCACCCAACCAGATGTTATCGAGATCCCCAATACCCACAACCCCACAGCCACCTTCTCCAATATAACACCGCCTGAAATTATTACTAATAATGTAACGTCTCACCGTAAAGTGGAAAAAACAAAAGAAGTGGCAAACAATCATACAGAGTCGGAGCCAGCTCAGGATTTCAACGAATTAATCCAATTTTTAGTTTTTGTAATTAATAATTTAGAAGGAAACAATACAAAAAGTAATAGAATCAAACTCGTGGTGGAAGCTGCCCACAAATGCTTTGGTTTCAAAGCGAGGGCAGAATCCATTCACGAGATGTTGAATAAGGACACATAATCCAATTGTACTATGGCAGTGGAACGCCCAGGGGCTCCGCTGCCATGGTGATGAACTTATTTGTTTTATTTCCAATTCCCCCAACCCACCAGATATTATTTGCATTCAAGAAACATGGTTGAACAACACGAACCATAAATCATTTGATATTCCTAATTTCACAGCAATTGTTAAGAGTAGATCACCAAGAAAAGGAGGGGATGTGCCATATATATTAGAGATGGAATCTCATATAAGGTTTTACCTACGCCCCCAGATGAGGAATACCTTAAAATCGAAATAACACTCAATAATTTCAAATGTGACTTAGATCAATTTTTATAACCCTCACCTTATTGATCTTGAATCACTTAATTCCATCATCAATAACTGTAATAAAAACATGATTTTCGGCGAGGATTTCAATAGTCACAATCAGATTTTTTTTTTATACGCGACACTCTATTCTCCTACATGTACATACTCATGTACCCCCCCTTTCCCGGCTGCTATCGACTCAAGCATTCATGCTTATGATAGTTGGCCTCTGCATTTATCTTGATTCTTTGATTATATATATTATATATCCATTTTTGTGTGTGTGTATTTTAGTTGTCACTTTTTATGTAAATCAATTATATTATATACTATTATTGTTATTTGAATGTTTTGTATTTGATTTATCAATAAATGCAGAAACATCTGCCCCCCCCCCAAAAAAAAAATCCACTATGGTGCATTTCCTAGACATAGATAAAGCATACGACACAGTATGGACAGGACAAATTAGAAGATATCTAGGTACACAAGGAAACATGCTCGTTTTTCTTAACAACTTTTTGAGAGGCCGTACTTATCAGGTACGGGTTGGTAATGTATTACCATCAGAATTCAAGATGAACAGAGGTCTCCCCCAGGGTAGTATTTTAAGCCCAACACTTCTTAACATCATGTTGAGTGATATTCCAACAGACTCCTCAGTAAAAATATCTTTGTATGCAGACGACTGTGCCTTTTTTGGATCTCGGGCAGCAATATACCTTATATTACCAAAAAAAATGCAAATGTATATAGATGTAGATGTCCTACAAGAATGGGTCACCACCTGGGGGTTTCAACTCTCTCAAAAAAAGACCGTTCCTGTGCTTTTCACTAAAAGTATAAAAACACACGAGGTAAACCTAACCCTAAGCAAAGTACCTTTAAAATGTGAAAACACCCATTGCTTTTTAGGTATGATATTTGATTAAAAAACTCAGTTGGAACCAGCATATAAAGAATCTAGCCACTAGATGCAAAATGAATATTTTAAGATGCTTAACAGGCACCTCACGGGGAAGTTCGTCTAAGTCTCTAATGATGGTATATAAAGCCTACATAAGACCGCTCATAGACTTTATGTCCAGTGCATGCTTCTGTTCCATTTGTTTTTGTTTTTGTTTCGTTTGAAAAAAAGAGAAGAAAAAACGTGTTTAACAGTTTCTTCGCTTGTTCTAACAGAACAACATCGGTTGAAACAACTAGCCAGGAATTACATTACAACTCGACTACCTATAACCAACAACAACGCTCATAGACTATGGATGTGAGGCCTAGCTACGATAGTGCTTCAGAAAACGTAAAGAAAACGCTAGATTCTATTCAATACCAGTGTTTAAGGATCAGTGCAGGTGCTCTACCCTTGACATCTCTCCAGATTGAAACGGGAGAAATCCGTCCCCTCGATCTTAGGAGACAACGGCATAGCCTAGAAATGCAACCTAAACATCCAGTGTTGCCAAATATACAACCTTGTTGGCAATATCAGTATATGAAAGAAAAGTAATGTAATAAGCCTTTTGGTTATCGAACTCAAACCATCAACTATCAATAGAAAAATTCCAAATTCCAAATTTTCCTCTGTGGTTGTTTATAGAACCAATTGTGTCAATTGACTCGAGTCACCAGGTTTAACAAAACAGATAATCCACTATATGGCAAAATGCCCGAGATATATTATAGAAAGAGCTCTGCTCCTTTCTGAAACAAATTGTATGAACCCTGAAGAGATTCTAGGAATTTTAAAATCAGCAGATTCAAAAATACAAAATGCAGTTGTTCGTTTCATTCAATGAAAATGAGCATCTTTAACGTGTTGCAGAATACAAAACCAAGTGTTGTTTTTAACAGTTGAAAGTAATTGAATAACAACAAAGGTTAGACAAATAAGTGTATGTATGTATGTTATATAATGTTCTGTCTTGTCAAAATTGTTATAAGCCTATAACCTATGAAAGGCGTATCATATGGAAAATAAGTCTTTTCCGTGTATCATGCTTGTCTTGAAAATGTCTTGGTTTTTTTAATTTCTATTATTATCTTATAATTAAGAGCACCAATTTTATTACAAGCCCATATTTTGTTTGCTTACCGGTATGTTTTTCGGCAGATACAAAGATCAGTACACTTGTTATAAATGTTTGTTATTAAATTCCTTTTGATAGAAATGCAAGATTGCACGAAACCAATTTCCTCGGAAAAGATCTTTTTGATTCTCTTTGATTTTTGTTATTCCTTTCCTTTCGAGTTTCAAGATATTGAGGTATCCCAAAGGGAGCCCACTGTCTGCACCCGTGTGTGTGTGTGTGTATGGGTGAGTGTATGTACCTATTACATGTAGATTAAGTATAACAAGTCTTACAGGCTTATTGAATGAATACTATGGAAGACCCCTATTCTTCCGGGGAAGAGGCCTACGACCAGGCTGCAATTAACGAGGGTCAGGGTTTTTATTCGGGAGAAGAGGGAGAATACAATGATAATACAGAGGGTTGGAATGAAGTAGCTAGAAAGCCCAAAAATGGCGAACAGCCGGAAGCAGTCCACTAGAGGATAGAGCAAAGGCCCAAAACCAAAATAAAAAACAACAACTAGATGTTAACTACATGGTAACTGTCAAAGCGACAGAAGAGGGAAAAAATATATGCCATCTAAATCCAGTTAAAATAGTTGAAGACATTAATAGGAGAAGTTAAGAATGTAAAGAAACTAAAGGGAACCATCCAAATCACATGTAGGCTACTAAAAAAAAAAGACCTAGACTTAGTACCTTTACCCAAGAAGAAGCAGTTCAGAAGTTTCCAATACTAATTACCCCTATCGACATCGCAAAATCACTAACAAAGGGCAAACCCGATTCATGTTACCCGTGAACTACACAACGCAATTGGAAAGCCAAAAAGTATAACTAAGAAGGGAAGAAGCCTGCTAGTAGAATATACTAATACCAAACAAGCTAATTCTCTGCGGAATGTTAGTGAATTGGCGTCCATCCAAACAAAGACGTCGGAGTGGGTCCCCTTCCCCAAAATAAAGGGGGCAATAGTGGGGATCCCACTCGACGTCACGGATGACAAACTTTTATCCGAATTGAAATCCCAAGGCGTCATTCATGTGCTGCACCCGAGAGACATAGGAAACTTGTTTTTTGGGGAAACCTTGTACAAAACACAAGCAGGTTTGTCAGGACTGTGCCAATTTAAAACCGACAGGACTCGGTAACCTGGCATGATACTATTTTATCTTTAAACAAAAATATAATTATTTAAAATAAAAAATAAAAACTACCAAAAAACAAGAGAGAAGGTTGTATCATCCAATTACTCACGAAAGAATTGTTTTATTTATGAATCCCCTTCCCCCACAGTTGCCCAAACCCCTCTCTCAATGTTTTTGTGCATGACCTTCCCCTATCGATACGCCATTCAAAATTATCTCAATTCGCAGATGATGTGGCAATATGGAAACAAGGCAAGAGCTTGAACTTCATAACTAAGCAAATACAACTGGATCTTAATAACTTGACCGTTTGGTGCAACACATGGAAAGCCAATATATCTTCTAGAAAAACTAAAGTCATAGTTTTCTCAAATCGCCTTTGCACCAAACCAACACTTTTTATTCAAGGTAAAGAAATTGAAGTGGTTAACGAGTTCAAGTTCCTAGGTTTAAATTTTGATTCCCATCACTCTTGGAATAGTCATATAGAAAACATATTTTCAAGATGTAAGAAGCGCCTGAATGTTTTGAATTCCAAGAGAGGAAAAGACAGGCATTGTGTACAAGATTACTTGCACAGATTGTAACAATTCTTATGTTGGGGAAACTGGCAGAAATCTTAATGAGCTATTAAAAGAACACAAAAGAGCCCTCAGATTGAATAACTCATCCCATTCAGCTTTAGGTGAACACGCCCTCAACACAGGACATAATATTGGATGGGATGATGCCCTCATTATTGACCTTGAAAGCTTCTGGTCAAGAAAGGTGAAAGAGTCAATATGGATTAAGATTAAGATATCTGTTAGACCACATTAAAGCGACGTTGTGAATGGTATGTATTCTGTTTGCTGCTCAATTATTCAGTACGGTAGTTTAGCTAAGCTGAGGAAGTGAATGAGTATGTGACTAAGTATGAGTTACTGAGACTGATGCATTAAGGGTTTGACTGATTGAATGTTGGTTGTTGCAGACATGAGTAATAGCTAGAGTGAGTGTTTGATCACATGCCCAGCCATATATTTTGGTGATGGAGAGCATTCCTTCAGTTCTTCTTTCTAATTGACCGTTCGGGCAGGACTAGAGGTTGGAATATCCCAAGATCATACAAAACCTAAATTGGTGACAATACATGCAGAGGTACATGGTGTTTGCCTTGTTCTCTTGTATTTCATAAAATGAGACAATATTCACTATTACCCTGTAACCTTCATACATCTCATACTATGATCTAGCTGTCATATCATTATTTTCTTACATACATATTGACATACAAAAGCAACTTCCTTGATATAACAATGTATTAGTTACACTTAAAGAAGAAAGACCTTAAATTATTTGTGATCTTTCAACTGTATAATGCACAAACATGCATTTATTATTTTTCTGTCTCTTCAAATTCTTCTTTAACCAGAATCCCATATTACACAGATTATGTATTGGTTTCACTACAGCTATAATGCGTTATAGGTTGCAGCCCTACAACTCTCCAATCCACTGCCATTAGTGAAAATCTGGAATGGTATATGATTAGAATCTCAAGTTTAAATAACATTAAATACAACCAAATTAAGTACATTGCGTATCAAGTTTAATGTGCATGCGCATATTTTTGTGAAATATATTTATAATGCTGAAAAACGGGTAATTTTTTCTTTCTTTCTCGTTTATCCGTGTAGTGCATTTTCTACATGTGTAGTGGTGGTTCGTGCGTGTACACAGACAGATAAACATGTACACAATCACAGCACTTTGCCCTACAACTTTCTGCATTACTGCAAAGGTACATGATTAGAATCTCAAGTTTAAATAACATTTAAGTACAACCAAATTATTAAGTACATTGTGTATCATGTTTAATGTGCATGCGCATAAAGAGATATTTTGAGTTGATCAAATAAATTTACTGTACATGTGTGTTTCATGCTTGACATGAAATGCAGCCCGATACATGTACGTAAAATAGCATTTATGTGTATGTGTCCAGTGAGTAAGTACAGTGTCCAGTGAGTAAGTGGAGCTTAGCCTAACGGTATACACATTCAGAATTCAATTGTAACAAAAATATGATAAATTGATATGATTGCCTAGTGAAACAAAAACCTAATACATTCTCCTAATATTCCAGCCGACAATCCCATCCAGATTATTGAGTACTACAGAAGTGTCCAACCATTCATCTTGTCATCCTCCTTCTCTTCCATAAAACTATCTCTGAGCTCCTCCAGGGAGGACTTTGTACATTTAAAGCTACGATCAGCCGTTCTGCTCACCAACTGACCAAGAATCTTCTCTAGCACTTCTGATGTTCTCTGATTGATGAACCCCTCGACATAATGCACACCATCTCTCTTTGTTCTACGACGAGAGGGACGGATATAAAGGCGGGGCTTGATATTATTTTCTTCATCCCCCTGCAGGTAGATATAACAATATACATGAATGAGGTATTAAAATAGAGAGAAATGTCAGCAGATTAAAGCCAATTATAATCCATTCTTAATGAGGCATTGTATAGTAAGTACATGTAGCAGGTACATACATTAAAAATTTAACTGGTTGGAAAAGGAACATGATTAAAGGATTATATAAAATAAAGATACCTTTTGGAGATAAACATATCAACATAAAATGTGGTGAAAAGCGGATAAAGAGGTTTATCAATCTTAAAGGTAATGCAAAGTTTTGGGAAATGTTGAAAGTTGGATGGATATTAATTCTTTAAAATTTTGATATATTTGGATGCCCCTGTAAATGTATAAGCACTAGAAAATTTAGCCCCTAAAACACTTCTGCTTTCGAGAAATTGAATACCGGAGTAATCAAAATTTATCGGTGCTCCCAGTAAATTTCAAATATTTCAAATAGAGCATAAGGCCATTCCATGGTAGCTGCGACCAGGAAAATCTCAGAATATGCAGTTCTGATATATAATTATATATATAATTTCCAAACGGGAATAGCAAATCGGTCGATTGTAGTCAAGAAACATTTGTTTTTAAAACTAAAGTAATATCAGTCTTGAGAGGGAGCTATACAACATTCTGGCCCGAATTCACAAAGGAGGTTTGTAGACAAACCCAGGTTTTGACGCGTTTCAGGCCAAGGTTTGTCTGAACCTTGGTCTGAAACGCATCGAAACTTGACGCACATAAACCTAGGTTTGTCTACAAACCTCCTTTGTGAATTCGGGCCAAAGAGTTTATTATTTACAATTTCATCACTTTAGACTCGATTTCAACCGCGACAACAATTGAATATTGTAAAATCGCATATGCTTCCAATATGTTCATTTGAACCAAATTCATGACTCCATACCAAAACTTTGTATTACCTTTAGATAAAATGACTCTATAATAATAAGGACCGAGTCAAGTACTATGTGAGAAAACAGAGAGAGAGAGAGAGAGAGAAAACAGAGAAAGAGAGAGAGAGAAAACAGAGAAAGAGAGAAAGAGAGAGAGAGAGAGAGAGAGAGTTAAACTGAAATTCATGAGTTATAGTGAGTAAGAGCATGCCTAAAGAATCATTCCATACAAATAAATAAACTGTTTTAATACCTTGATCTGTATCTTGATAAAAGCACTGATCTGATGTTTATGCTCCTCCCAATTCTCTCCTGATGTTTCCATCTTCTTCTTCAAGTCTGATTCGCATATCTATGAAACGACAAAAATACTACTAGTACCTAGTTCAATAAAGCTCATTAACACTGTATCATCATTTAAAGAGACTTGGTAACATTGTTCAGATGAGAGAAAATGGTGCTAAGGTAGTGACTTCAATGCTAGATGTACAATTTAAAATAATCTGAAAGTTATGAGTGAAAACAGACAATTATTATTGATAAAAATTGGGAAAAACTGATCTGATCGATTCCTTAATTTTCCCAACTATATTTTTACAATTTAATTACATTTTAGGTGAATGTAAATCGTCACAAAGCAATGAGTTGGCTCTATATACCATTCCAGACATTCAAGTGTTGAAATATTTTTGAAAGCCTGTTTTATGTCTTATTTTCATGGAAAAATGGTTGGGAAAATTCAAAAATGGTTGGGAGAATTTACTGTTATTTACTGATGTCGCACAGTGACACCTTCAAAGAAAACCATAAATATTTTTGTGGTTTGAGAATTTTTTTCAGGATTTTTTGCATGTTAGAGGGTTAGTACAGTAGAAGGAATATAATAAGTAACATTTCATACAAAAAATAAGCAGTTTTTTCATCAACCATCAACAATGTTACCGCGTCACTTTAACTATCGTGATTTTTCCATTTCCACAACATTCTTCAGGAAAAATAATCATTTTCTCAAACTAATGTCAAAGCCGTTACTCCTGGTTGTAACTAAAGATACGCCCTTTAGGCAAACTGAAACTTCTATTATATGTGGTGTAAGTAAAGATATGGCAAAGTAACATCGCTTTAGTAAGAGAGCCCATTAGTTTGTTAAACAGACACCACTCGTATTTTAAATGGATCTTACTATCTATTCACAATTTCCTGCTCAAAATCTCCTAAAGAACACCTTACTTATCCTTAAAGGTACTATGTCCCGTTTGCAGGCCAAAAAAATGAAAAGGTTAAATTCCAACGGCATTTGAAAGACAATACTAATTTAGAACTTCCCTAAAAAAAGGGGGGCTTGAAAATGTCTTTAAGTGGGAAAATAACGACTATTAGTTGTCGAATCGACTTAGGAGCTATAGAGCCAGTAAGTAATAGTCTGATTTTTCAGACCATTGTACCGAATGGTCGTACGTTTTATGCTGCGCAAAGATTCAATCAGTTTAATTTTGGCCATTACAAGAAGTGGGTTATTGATGTAGACAAATGCTCATGTACCCTTTACAGCTCATTTTATGTATGTTATTACCAAAGATGAAAAAGCCAGTCAGTCACTCAATAGTGTCTGACAGTGAAGTCTAGCAAGTAAACAGGTTTCCTTGCATAATTTGAATATTAGGACACTGCTAACGTTTAAATTTCACAGATAGGACATACACGACATATTCATAATTCCTGCAAAGTTCTACAGAATTTCATGTTGACTGCAAAAGGGACATAGTATCTTTAACGAACTAAACAATAGTTCAACCGTTTTCTCCCATGAACAAATAAATAATTGGAAAACAATGTATTTCTTTTTTCACAAAAAGCATTTGTTGCAGTCAGGCAAAAGGCTGTATCTGGAGATGCGTATTACTTTGTCCAATTAATGCTCTGCCGTAATTCGGCAAAAGGGCGATCTATATGATTTTTTCAAGAAATGTCCAGTTGCTGAATTATGGCCAAGCGTTATTTAGTAAAACTGATAAGTATCCCAAGATATGCTTTTTCACCTGACTGCGACAAATAATTTTGTGAAAAAATGTCTAAGAAACCCTTCTATCTCTAAAATAGTAAACATTTTGCATCAGAAAGATCAAATTTCATTTACTAACAAAAATGTTCGTAACACAAATTCATTATTTATTCCTTCAGGAAAATATACCTCTATGAGATATTCATAATTAAGCATGTGAACTATTATGTAATTTGACAGAAAAATCATCGAACTGATATTTAACGGATGATTTTTTCAAGGGTTTGTTTCTTCCTTCATAGTTGTACAAAAAAATAAACTGAAAACCTCGGCTTGATTTATTACATCCCCTTTGATTTTTATCACCACTGTGCATTAGCATGAGGTTAGAAGCAGTAAGGGGGGATTCAGATTTAATATAGAGGTGTACATACCTCTGCCGTTTGTTTGATGTTGAGTGGTAAGGATTGATCTAGATCATGTTTGAGACAGAGATGAAGACATTCAAATGCCAGTTGATTGAGGGATAAACAAGCTGAATTGATGGCCTAAGAGTAAAAAAAGGGAAAGGCATGTGAAAGTTGATGTTCATTAATTTCACATCAACAGAGTTACGAGTAGATTGCCCAATTACTTGTTAAAGGGATTGGGTATCTTTGTCTCAGATTCTCAACAAAATCCTTGATTTAGCTCATGCTGCAATCATAATTATAAACCTTTAGGTCAGTCAGGAATCCCATGATGTTTACAAGCCGATCACCCGTCTGATTATCAAGATATTTATGATTGGAATTCGAAATTTCCAAACTGTTTTTATAACATTACAGTCTATTGAGGAAAATGAGTGTATGATAAAACCGGTCACTCAAGATTTTAATTTTTTGAGGCACTTCAAGATCATTTTGAAGCGCAATTTTTGTAGGGCTTCAATATTACACCATATCACAGATGCTGATATTAAACATGTAGGGCCATGCATCTCAGATTTGGCATTGGTAAACAATGCCTTTAACAACATTCAGATAAAAATTCAGTATATCATAAGTTGTAATTTGAATGAATTCAATCAAATTGTCTCAGCTAATTTGCAAACAAAATAATAAGATTCAAATATATCAGAATGAATCAATCTAAACTAAATTGATCGAACAACAAAATAATGAAATAGGGTGGTATTCAGATAGCGCATACTAAGTTAAGCCTGGCTTAACTTAGTCCACACTTTTATGGAGTGCCTGTTGCCAACTCATTTACCCTGTACAGATTATTTAAATCCTGCAATGAAAAGTGTCCAAAATATTAATTTTGCAATGAAATGGGAAGAAAAAGATAATATGAGTATGAATTGAATTTCAATAAAGTCTTTGGTAGATTATCTTTGTCATGAATATTGAAGGAGGAAGATGAAACCTAGCATTCCATAGAAGTGTGAACTAAAATTCTTGTTTAGTCTGGACTTAGTCCCGGCTTAACTTATGAGAATACCACCCATAGACTTTAATGTGCTAGAATAAGCTAACTTCATATGATGATTTGACTTGGCTTACCTTGGCATCTACTATGGTCTGTATTTCTTGTAGAACCTCTGGAGGAGTTATCTCACCAAGTTGTCTCCTTAGCTGTTTATAAAGATTGCTTGTCTCTTGACAGAAGCTGAATTTACACTGATAGAGCCAAAGCAATAAAGCAATGCAAAACAAAAATCATGAAACAGGCATTTATACATGAAAAACATAAGAAAATGAAATGTGTTAAAGAAATAATATGAGAGAACTAACTGAAAAGAACAAAATATAAATTTCTTGCTAAAATAAAAAAATAAGAAGTGAAAAACTAGTAAAATAAAAAGATATAAGTGTGAATAAGAATTAGCAGCATATGAATAATTAATTGGCTTTCTGCTTTGTTATTTCTGTGCAATGCCTCTTTAGTTGCCAAAGCAAACTGCTAGTCTCATTGTAATAGCTGAATTTACTCTTGGTTGGTGTGGATATTGGGGGATAGAAAGAGAAATTGAGTGATGATATTAGAAAAAAATTGTCAGACCAAAAGTAAATATAATTCATGAAGGTTCAGGACTTGACAGCTAATTACGCTACAGACTATCAGTTAGAAGATGTTCATGAATGTCAAGAACCACAGAAAACATGATTTTCATGATTTATTACACTGCCAATTTAGGAGTTATAGGGTATTTATGGTACAAATACTGATTTAAATAGAGCCTACAGTTCCCTATCAAATGCATATTTAAGTATGATCATAACATCTTGGTAAAATGTAGGAAAAAACATGAGATACCTCTCTTGATTCAGACATCACAATAATTTTTTTTTTGTGAGATAATGAAAAACTGAGTGTCAAATTTGAAAGAATAAATATTAACATTTCTAATATTTGTGGGGCCCCAAAAATATTCGATAATTTTGAAGCAGCCGTTGAAAAAACAAGATATTGCCTTATACGTTTTATTCCAGCCAATGCCAATATTGGCTTTTTGTTGGTTTTTTTGTGTTGATTATAATACGCACAACCAGCTGGCCCGTGTATTGTTATTATTATTAAATTAGCGGTCACCGTATTTTTTTTAAAGTGGAGCTGAATTGGTATTCAATTCAATTCAATTCTTTTATTCATCCAAATTCAAAAGAATACATGGAAATTTGTTTTGGTCACATATTGTACAAATGATCGGATTTAATCTAAATATCACACATTTTGGGGTCTAAAATTACCTTCATAGCAATTTTAGGTCCTAAAAGGGCACTAGAAATGTCATAAGAATTAGAGCAATAACCATGCACTTTGAAGGCATTTGCGGTCTTAAACAAGAACTCAACTGTCCTTTTAATAATTTCTAGTACATATCAAGTGAGTACCTAAGTCAATGAAGTCAGATGCAAAGAACATTATTACTACACTCCCAAGTAAATAATGTGATTTACATGCCACATGGTTTATTTAGCTACAGGGGTTTTAGTAAGGCAGTTCACATCCCTCACAGAGCCTTACAGCTCAAGTCACTCTGATATTTATTGTTTATCTACCTGGTAGAAATGTATTCCTTGAATGCTGAGTGCCTTAGGGCAGCTGGGCTACAGCCAGGGTAATAGTACAGACTACTTTCTAGCTCCTTGAGCATCCTGTGGGATGGATAGGTGCACAATATAAATGTTGGTATAATACACCCTTTCATGGTTACAAGAGTACGCATGCACCGACATGGGCGCCATTTTAAATTGCGAGTAACTTTTATTTTATGCAGCATGCAAAGCGCATGTGTCGATATGATGTGAGCGCGCAACCCATGCAGTGACGCAACAATACATGCGCGTCTGAAAACATTGATGACGCAATGTTTACTCGCAAGTCAAAATGGCAGTCTTAACCGTGATGGGGTGTATTGGACTGAGTACCGGTAATCACTAATGGGTATACTCACAGACATTAGATTCTTGACAAGTTTGACTTGTAGCCTGCTCTGTGGTTCAAGCTTCTTCAAACGACCAATGGTAATAACAAACAGAGATAGATGATCAGAAAGATCTCCCTAAAAAGGAAAAAAAAAAAAATATTAAGACTTTTCATCAAAGGGCGATCCGCAACCATTGTTATAGTAATCGTTATAGTAATAACAAATAGTGCCGTATTTAGCATATTAAATGAAATCTGCTTGCTCAGTTCAACAGATAAATAGACAATTTATTTCAACCTATATTTCCTGGCTTTCTGCCCTTATTAGGCAATGGGGCACTCATGGTTTTTTGAGGTTTTTTGAAGATATGTTCCTTTCAATTTTCTGCTTCTATTAAAGCCAACTTAATATCAGGTTGGACTTCCCATTTAAGTGTTTTGGCAAGAACTGATGGATATTGGTCATTCTTTAAACAGAGTATAGCAAATGGGTTCAAAGGAATTCCTTTATTGCCTCCGACCCATTATAGTAGGGCAGTCTGCCTTCTGATTAAAGTAAAAAAAACAGTCATATTTGAGTATATACTGTACATGGTGGAACAACACAATATCAATCTATAATTATATATAGTCATATTTACTTGATGTTTAGCAAGTAGCTGCATGTTGTTTCTATTGGGTGGAAGGCTGGATGGTGCACCTGCCTGAATCTCAAGACCATCGATCAATTTCTGAAACTAAAAATGATTTAGTATAAATTACAAAGAGCTCTTACATTACTTGTATCAGCACTTTTAAATAAACATGTGTATGGAACACTTACACATTAATAATGACATAACACAAAATTTTACACAATGATTTAATAATGATTAAAATTATCAACTATTGAAAAGAAATGTCCAAATGGCCTTTAGAAATACAGGTAAAGCCTACATGTAAATATTCTGGAAGAGATTTTGTCTCCGGTACCATAAGCAAATCCTCAGAACCATAAACAGGGTGACGTCTTTGCTAGAACAGTCCTTGACATCTATATGGCTAATGACTGTGTGACTTTACTTGTTCAGTGATTAAAACACTTTATAAGATGATGAAGCGGATCCTAATCAAATGATTGGTTGAGACCATACACGTGACCAGGCATTTATTTTGCCCAACACGTAATTTTACTAATGACCGGTCATACATAAATACTTATGACCGGTCATACCTTTTGTGGGTAATTCTTACTAATTATGCCCTCACTGCATGCTGTGTATTATTTGTATACCCTTACATCAGGAATACTTGAATCGATCTTTGCTTGGATCTTGATGATTTCTGTATAGATCTCAACTAGCTGCTGTAGGTAGATGTGCATCATGCCCCCTTCATCTGTCACTCGTTGGTAGTCTTCTACTTGAATGGCTTCAAGCTGCTCTTTACATGGAAGGCATACACGTACATGCAGACTGTCATCTGGTTCAACTTCTGGGCTCTATGTCAAGAACAGATACACTAATGTTAGGTACCTAAATAACTCTTCATCAAATACAAAACAATCCAATGTCAATACTGTAAAACCTGGCTCTTGTTTTATCTTCAATCTATCAAACAAATTTGATCCTATAATATTAAAAATTGGGTTAATGCCAATGACAGGAAAAAGTTTAATAATTTAATCCTGGATGTATCTGGGCCTGTTGCATAAAACTTACCACTAACCATGGTAACAGGGCTCAACAGCCAATCAAAATCAAGGTTTCCATGGTAGTTACCATTAATGGCAAAGATACCATCAATTTTAAGTTTTGTGCAACGGGACCCTGGTCCAAAACAATCCCTCCAAACATAATCTTATACATTCTAATATACATATTTTCAAAATCTGTTTATCAGATAAGGACTAATCTTGAAACCTCAAATGTCAAAATTAGTCCCCAAAATGGACAAAGAAGTGTTAGCCATAGTCCTATCCCATGTAATCCAATAACCAAGGGCAGTATGGTCTTACTTTTCTCATGAATAGAGAAGTAGATCTAAACTGATGATAGCCCAGCACAGATCAGAACCCAGCTAAAGACTGGTCTAACTTGTAAAGGATTAGATCTAAACTTCTTACCCCTATGACTCTGATTATAGCCCAGCGTGGTTCCGAGCCTAGTTCAGCCTGGTCTGATTTATCTGGTGTATAAAGGAGTAGATCCTTGGAGGATTGAGACTTGCAGACAAGCTTTCCACAGATCCGACAGTTCACCTTGCTTTCCAGCTTCCCATAGGGGCGGTTACAGCACTGACAGCTGGTCCCTTCACTCTGTAAGGTTAATAAGAATAGTCAACAAAACATGTTTTATTGATTGGCAGAACTAATAAACCTAATTTAAAAAATGGATGACCACTCTTTCCTCATTCTTAGTTCCATATATCCCCATAAAATTGGCTCTTGAATTACACATATTCCATAAATAGGTCAATGTTATATCATTTCTTCATGAGTGACACCAATACACATCTTCTCATAAATGTTATTACAGCTTTACTTGATGAAGAATATGTTACACCATAACTCTTACAAAGAGTATACTTACCACCCAGGTTGGGGGTTTCTGCCAGTCCGGTACACCATGAGTAACAACCTTTGACACGCTGCGTTTGAACAGACTGAATGGATTCTTAGTTTGTGATCCTACTCCATTAGCATCTGATGATGCACTAGCTGACTGGGGTGTGGTAGAGCTAGACGAGTGATTCATCTGGAAACCTTCCACAAGATTCTTACAAACTCGTGTAATGACGGACCTGTACATTGTCAAATCCATATCAAAATTGCCCATCACACTCACAAGTTCATCACACTTTTTTTGCCTGAAGAACAGTGTTTTCAATACTAAACCTAATCCTGGTTTGATGAGTACTGAAAATCAATTCTCGCGTTTCACAATCCTTGCACCCTCATTCGGTTCAGTTGCAACAGTCACTCTAGCGCGGTAATTTGGGGGGATGGGTCGACAACTTTCTCGACAAATCAGGGGCCCGTTTCTCAAAACCAACGGCAAGACAGTCATAACTTTATCTGCCAACTACGGAGATGTCTCTGATCTTCCTAGACTGTTTCATGAAGAGCTTACTAGCTAGACATCTCATGAAATCGATACTATCGGCGAGATGAGGAGCCAAGACATAGCCTTAGTCGCATTTCCACGGGATTAAGAAAAATTTTGTCGACCAGCGGGTGCCTCTCATGGTACGAACGTTGATGGCGCATGTATTGTGTAACGTGAGAATTGTCCTCTATAAAGAAAAATAATTACAAAAACAGACCTCTGACAGGGATCAAAAGCAAGGAGAGTGGAAGAAGACAGAATTCCTGAAATAACCCTTGATTGGAAACAACCAGCTGGAAAAACAAAGAGAAGACCAATAACTACATGGAGAGGCACAATAGATAATGACCTAAAAGACAGAAATCCAACATGGAACCAGGGAGGTGAGACCAATCTAAATCAAATTCCCAAGACAGCACACAATCGATATCCTATCCAGGACTGAACGACCTGAGGACCTTAGGTCTAAGGTAATCCCCTATGGCTATGTTTCATTTTCAAGGCAGCTTGTGCAGATACACTTGCAATGCAAGAGTGAACATTTTTATTTACATGTACCTTTTTTTGTTGTGATAAAAAGGATACAGCTGTACTATTCCATTCTTAACCAGTTGACTCATTCCCATAGGCTTAATACAGAAGCCACCAGGTTCAAATAGTCAATGGATTAAGAGCATTTCATTCTCACTTTAACAAAGTTTTAAAAATGGGGGCAAGTTTCTCTACATTAAAATATCAGACTATTATCACTTCAGGATATCTTTTTCTTAGTAATTATTTGAAGAAAAAAAAGGAAATTGTGTAAATGAAGTGCATGAATAAATAGCATTTGTGCAGACTTTTTTTGTTGACAAAATGGTTCTACATGTTTTACTGATTATCCCTGTCACCCCATACTAATTTTTACCCATGACTGTTATTTATGGAATCTCCCATTCACCAACTACAGTGGAACCTCATTATAAAGAGCTCTGATATAACGAGATATCTGTTATAACAAGGTGATTTTGCTGGTCCCATCCCTTTATATATATATATTTTTTTTACCCTGATATAACAAGGTACATTGTAATTTCCATGGCCCCAAGATTGCACTGTACTGAACAAATGTGCATTCATTTACATGATTATGAATATGTATATAATTAACAATAGTTAAGATTGGTTACACTAGGCAAACCTGGTAAGTTTGGAATTGTCTCGTTTCTGATGAGCAGCACGGAATAGCTGAAGGTCATACGTCCATCTCCTTGAATGACCAATCTCTTGTTCTTTGGCATCAAAACATTTCTCACAAACCTGAAAAAAAAGTTCAGTGAAACTGTGTTTTAATACTGAAAAATGATATACACACAAGACAGATATCATTCAATAACCCTGCCCCTTTTCTCTTCCTTTTTGTGGACGTGGTTCTATATCTGGAACCCATGGGCGACTTAATTTGTCTCATTCTTCTTGGCTTGATACAGGGGCCCCCAATAGGAAACTAGTTATATTCTTTGTCAGTTTCACTTTTAACAGCAAGCCAATAAAACAAGGTATCAACATTAATAGTCATATGATTTACATTTTCACTTGCACTCATATCTTCAATGCATCCTTAAACAAACTATTTTGTAGTAGCTTTTGAAATTTGGAGACCATAACATATATGTACAAATCTGCTTGGCCATAGCATTACAAGTTAATTTCTGCTAAACGAGTATAAAAATATAATTAATATTGAATGAATTAAAATTGCACTGTGTGTACCTAGCATACAATGTACAATTCCAGCAGGGGTAAGACCCTTGGACTTGTGGCTAACATTCACTTAACAAGTGGTAAATGTTCTGGATATTTCAAGATACTCTTTATATCTGTCAGGTATCCGTAAGAATACCATAACTTGGCCTTAGCAGGGTAACCAAAAACCCTGTAAAATATTGATAACATAATAGGAAAAATAAAATTTAGCATCATTTCATGGAGCCCATTCACATCTGCCTCTCCTGGGGAGAGTTTCACAAAGACTAAGATCGACTCAAGTTGGACTTTAACTATGGCAGGCCATTCATGCCACTGGTTGCTCTCACCATTGGTCTCTCAAAGGATGTCACAAATCTACAGAATAGTTCATTGTTGAAGAAAAAAATGTGAATTTGTGACCATAATGGCCCGAATTCACAAAGGAGGTTTGTCAACAAACCTCTTTTGTGAACTCTGGCCAATTTGTATGTCCCTTGAGAAACAAATGCCAGGAATGGTTAGAGGAACTAGTAGAATGAATGGTCTGCCATAGTTCAAGTCTAACTTAAAGTTGATCTTAGTCTTTGTGAAAGACCCCCTGGTAGCACATATCCATAAAATAGCTGCAGCATTTGTGGCTATTTTATGGAAAGGTGGTATGTATGAAGAGACAGAGCTAGAGTATTCAAAATGCTGAATGTGATTATGATAGTATCTTACTTTGCACATCCAGCCATTAGGATCATACTCTGCATTGGGTGAAAGCCTTCTCTTGAATTGCAAACATTTGGCACAGTATATAAGACCACATCTGAAATAAAAGAAGTATGGAAAGAATGTATACCTGATGGGACCCGTTTCACAAAGCCTTTTTCCAATGAAAAATGACAAAAATCAGTGACAAATCTGCTGATAACCAATCGGAAGCAAGGATTTCACTAGTTTATAACAAAAACTGTCCTTTGTCACTGATGACAAGTTTTGTGAAATGGGGCCCTGGTAGGAGAATATATCTCACAACAATCTTGTCTCCATCAAATCAATGATTTCACACCAGTACCAATAATAACATGAGGGTTAAATGCAATGTTGTTGATTACATTCAGAAAGCAAATTAAATGCTTTAAGGCATCGTTTAACAATGTTAAATCTAAGATGCATGGCCCTACGTGTTATCAGTGTCTGTGATATGGTGTAATATTGAAGCCCTAAAAAAATTGCTCTTCAAAATGATCATGAAGTGCCTCAAAAAAGTAAAAAATCTTTGAGTGACTGGTTTTACCATACTCATTTTCACCAATAGACTGTAGTGTTATAAAAACCATTAGGAAAACGAAAAATGAATTTCAATTTCCAATCATAAATATCTTGATAATCAAGACAGGTGATCGGCTTGGAAAAGTCATGGGATTCCTGACTGACCTAAAGGCTTATAATTATGATTGCAGCATAAGCTAAATCCAGGATTTTGTTTCAGAATCTGAGGCAATGTTACCGAGTCACTTTAAAGGAAGCATGTATGTATTTAAAATTGTATCTGTTTGGACTCTGGAGCAAGAAGGGTGTCAACTCTGTAAAATGTACTCTGTTTGGAGCAAGAAGGGTGTCAACTCTGTAAAATGTACTCTGTTTGGAGCAAGAAGGGTGTCAACTCTATGTAAAATGTACTCTGTTTGGAGCAAGAAGGGTGTCAACTCTATGTAAAATGTACTCTGTTTGGAGCAAGAAGGGTGTCAAGTCTGTGTAAAATGTACTCTGTTTGGAGCAAGAAGGGTGTCAACTCTGTAAAATGTACTCTGTTTGGAGCAAGAAGGGTGTCAACTCTGTAAAATGTACTCTGTTTGGAGCAAGAAGGGTGTCAACTCTATGTAAAATGTACTCTGTTTGGAGCAAGAAGGGTGTCAACTCTGTAAAATGTACTCTGTTTGGAGCAAGAAGGGTGTCAACTCTGTAAAATGTACTGTTTGGAGCAAGAAGGGTGTCAACTCTGTGTAAAATGTACTCTGTTTGGAGCAAGAAGGGTGTCAACTCTGTAAAATGTACTGTTTGGAGCAAGAAGGGTGTCAACTCTGTGTAAAATGTACTCTGTTTGGAGCAAGAAGGGTGTCAACTCTATGTAAAATGTACTGTTTGGAGCAAGAAGGGTGTCAACTCTGTAAAATGTACTCTGTTTGGAGCAAGAAGGGTGTCAACTCTGTAAAATGTACTCTGTTTGGAGCAAGAAGGGTGTCAACTCTGTGTAAAATGTACTCTGTTTGGAGCAAGAAACTCTGTGTAAAATGTACTCTGTTTGGAGCAAGAAACTCTGTGTAAAATACCTTAGCCAGCTTTCATCTCATAAATACATATTTCATCAAAGCAACTTACTTCTTGCAGTGATGTTTAGACATGGCCCATAGAGGGCGGTTGCATGACTTGTTGCTGCAATGATTACAATCTGAACTCTGCACCCAATGACTCCTTGATACAGCTAAAGGAAAATAAAACATAAAAGTCTTAAAATGGGTCTAATTTACAGAACAACCTTACAAACAATTATACAAGAAACCCTCTATATTGTTTCTCAATAACAAAGTTTCTTTGCATCAAAAGACAATATGCACACTATAAAAATATGAAGATCATTCAATACCAGACGAAACTGCAACAACTGTTATCAAAGTGAATTTGAAGCTTTGAATAAATGCAGGACAAAAAACAATATTGTACACTTCTATAATCTTGTAATATCTTTGGGAATTCCCTACGCTAATTGTAATATCCTTGGGGATTCCTCACACTGATTGAATACTGAGAACAGTATGTTAGTTAAAGTGATTTAAACACACCAAATGTAAAATGTTTAAATAAAAGCAAAATTTACCCTTCTTCCAGTGATTACATGAAAATTGCTATTATTCTTGAAAAGAAAAGTGGTTAGGTGCCATATACATGCAGTCAAACCTGTCTATAGCGACTGCCCAAGGGAAACCCAAAAAGTGGTCTTTGCAGACAGGTGGTCTTTGTAGACAGGTTCCTTTAGTACATGTTTCAATGAGAAACCATTTCCAAGGGAAACATTACATGTGGTATTTATAGACAGGTGGTCACTAAAGCAGGTTTGACTGTAGTAAAAAAATTGGCTTGAATTGAAATAAAGTTCAACTGACCTGTAGCAGGATCAGACTGTTCTTCCAGTTTCTGTGTCCCAGCACCATAACTTTGTTGAAACTTTTTCAATTCATTCTGGACCAGATACCACTCTTGCTTGACCTCTGCTCTTTGGTTTGATGACCCCTTCTGACCCTTCATGACCCCTCCAAGGCGCCATCTCTTCTTACCATCACCTGATGCAGTACAGCCTGCCTGAGAGGAGGATCTTGGGTTGCTACATGTACCTTTGTTAGACATGTCTTATCTGTGGACAATAGAAACAAAATCCCAAAATATATTAATAGACAGGAATAAGTAAAGGTTTCCAAAAAAATTTAGAAATCCCTGTTTGACTGGCTCCATAAAAAGATACAAGCAAAGCAGCTACCATGTTCCTAGGATTTTTGACTGAGAATTAGGTATGTGACTGTATCTTGAGTTGTCTTGCATACTTCAAAGGATTGCGAGGTCATGTGGCAGTAACTGAAATGAAGTTACAAAAGCATATAGGCCAAGACAGGTCCTTGGAGAAAGCCTTATCATCTTTAACTTCAAAGAGCTCAGAGCCGATTGCCAAATTTGGAGTCAATCTGAGTCGCACTCAAAAGTGTTGTATAGATCAACAGCGGGCGCGGGCTGTCCGATGACGGCAGACAGGGTAGCTACACGCAGTGAGATGTCTCATGTAGAGATGCCTGTCGAAGTTGCTGAATGCTTGTTTGAACTGTTTTGACAGGTTAACCAAATCAATCTCCAGAGGTGAAAGATGCCATTCTCGTCGCCAATGTAAAATACTGAATCAATGGATTCACATTTGTATAGTAACTACATGTATAGGTTCAACTTATCCTTGTTTTATTAATGTACGTGAACGATCTCCATGCTTAGCAAGCGTGTGTATGGAACGCCAAATGTGTTTGTATTACAACACTAAAACAGAGAGAAGATGAAGCAGGCCATTGAAGTAGGGTAACAGAAGACAAATACTTAATTTCATTTTCGAGGTTTTTTCTCACCACCCTACTTTTTGCATGAACCTTCAATTCATTGTCCCCCAAAATACAATCTATACTAGTATTTATAATTGACAAAGGGGAGGATGGATTTACAGTAGTAAGGCATAAAGTTAGAAATAACAAGAGACCAAGAGTACGGTCAGACGAAAATGACCCAGAGCTACCACATACATTGTAGTCCTACAAAAGAAAGGCCCAATGTCAACGAGGAATATCTGTCAGGAAAGAAATTTATTTGTTTCGCTCTTTGGTCTGGAGTGTTCTTTGTTAAGGTCAGGTGAAGATGTTAAGGTTAGATGTTTTCTTTTCAGGCCAAGATGTATTGTTCCCTATGAATAGGCCTGGGGAATTCATTAATTCAGTGTAAATGTTTTATCTGTTGTTTAGCACACATTTAGGAAGCCTCTTTTCAATACTAGTATTTTCCTTTGTAAGATCATTTCCTCTCCAAATATTTGTAGTCATGTTTTTAGAATTTACTTAGTAACCGTAGGGTATATTAAGAGGTGGATTTTTTGCAATCGAGGACAACCACCTAAGCTATAATAGACTTAACGTCATGTTAGAAGTCGGCAATTAAAGTCAATATCTGAGGGTAATTCCACGCGGGACGAGAGGCTAGCTCAACTGCCACCCGGTTCTCCATAGCTTTCGCCGGGGCTAGCTCTTGTCTGGGATCGACGCACACCATCGTATCTCAGTCTGCGGAGGTCAAGAATCCGGGCGACTACCGGGCCAAGTGGAGCAAAGACGCTGTCTGCGGAGGCCAGGGCCAAGTGGACGACACGAGCTCTGACCGGCGCGATGTCAGACGGGAAACTACCCATGCAGAATTATTTTGTTAAAGATAAGTTTAATTACATACTGTATTATTACTGATGCCAAAACAAAGTGTGTGAAACAGGAGAAATGATTGGAAATTAAACGTTACAATTTAACTTTAATTAACAAGCTCTATTTCCCTTTCTATTTATTTTGTGTGTCCGTAGCAATAATAAAAAATAAAAAAAAGTCTCTCACGTGACAATATCTAACAGTGACAGTAAAAGGGATAGATGGAAATATAGCAAAGCTAGGACCACTAGTGGTAGCAAGGGAGATTGGAAAAGTAACGGGAGAGACAGCAATCAAATTGGTTATTAGAAAGGGAAATGAACTGACAATAAAATGCAACACATACCACCAGGTAAAGGCTTTTATGAAGGTAACCACTTTTGGTGGCATGGATGTAAGGGTGATCAACAAGCCCGAAAGTGGATCAAAAAGTGTCATTAGCGGTATACCGCTTGAAACTACAGAAGAAGAAATTTAGATTGCAGGAAAAAGACAAGAGTCATAATGTGTAGAAGATTAAAGAAAGCTAGAACCATCTTTCTCTATGTTATTGTTCTTTAAAAACAAAAATCCACCAGGAATTTGGGTTCGAAAATATTCCTGTCAGGCCGTACGTGGAGCAAGTAACTTGGTGTTATAAGTGCCAACATTTTGGACACTTAAGCAAAAATTGCCATGCAAAAAGCTTGCGATGTGCAAGGTGCGGCGAAAATCACTAATACAACGAGTGTAATAACAAAGAATTGGCGCCAAAATGCGTTAATTGTTCAGGCCCGCACTCAGCAGCATATCAAGATTTCCCAAAATATAAAGAACAAAAAGAAATACTTAGTAAAAGAAGACAAAAACATCTCCTACGCCGAGGCTGCCAAACAAATTAAAGCAAAACCCTCCCTGAATGCAACCAAAACGCAACCTATGCAAAACCCAAGAAACCCTCCTACAAGTCCAGCTATTGACACTGCCAGGAATGATCCGATTAGGCCAGAAAGCACCGAATCAAATCGTGAAAACAATGTGAACAAACCTAATGCTCCGTCTGCGCCAAAGACAGGAATGTTGTACAACCAACAAAGGCAGGAACCACATGACCCCAAAAAAATGTTGGACCATGATAATGTAATGAAGGACAGTTTTTTAGGTTTATAGCTTATCTTACCAAGGTGATATATCTCACAAAAGCAGAAAACAAAGTTGAAAACATTTTGAAAACAATTACCGAACAGAGTAAAGAGATTTTGAACATCAAAATAGACCCTTCTATTTTGATGGCTCTTATAAATGAAGAAAGAACGCAATGACCAACAGGACAGATAACGCAGTCCTAGGATTGCACATCGCCCAATGGAATGCACAAGGTTTAATCCATCATATGGATGAATTTCAAAATTATGTTTATAATCTAAATAAAAAGCCTCATGTTTTATGCATACAAGAAATATGGTTTAAAGACGAAAGCTGTCATTTACTTCAGGATTATAATGGATATTTACTAATAAGAAAACTGGTCCCAGAGGTGGGTGTGCTACATGTATATACATTAGAAATGATATAATAATGTTATCGTATACTCAGTTCACGATTGCAAACTTCTACAATCCCTGTAAAAAACTGAGTAAACAAAATCTAAAGGCCATAACACGGCATAAGAATAAGAATCTGATAGTTTGTGGTGATTTCAATGGCCACAACACTATTTGGGGAAGTGTAAAAACTGATCCAAATGGTCGAGAAATCGAAGAGTTTGTAGCAGACAGAAATCTCGTAATATTGAATGATGGGAGGAGAACCCGGCTGGACCCCAAACAGGGAAGCTATCATGTCTCGACCTCACATTAGTCACTCCTGTTCTAGCAGCAAAGAGCAAATGGGAAGCAACTCGAGAAAATCTAGGCAGCGATCATTTTATTATAAATACCTATGGTAAAAAGGTACAAAATCGGCATATATAAAAAAAATACCGATAGTAGATGGTCTTTCAAGCATGCAAATTGGAGGCTTTTCAAAGAATTATCCTCAACACATATAACCGATGAACTATTATGAGATTTGGATACTCAGTCTTCCTATGAAAACTGTGTTACGAAACTATACAAAATAACTAAAAGATGTATCCCTAAAATGAAATGCAGAAATGACGCTAAGCCACCGATAAGCTGGTGGAACGATAAGTGCAAATCGGCTATAAAGGAAAGAAACTCTGCAAGAAACAATCTTACAAATTTTTGTACACCTCAACTGTTAATGGAATATAAATTCAGAAGGGCATATGCTTAACGTATCATTAGAGAGTCTAAGGTACGTCATTGGAGAACTTTTTGCTCAAAAATAAATCGTTTTACCCCTATTGGAGACGTATGGAAAAAGATCTGTGAAATAAATCTAAGCGAGTCAAAATTGAAAAAGGAAATTAAGGCTTTAGCAACCATTGATAATCGAGTAATAACAAATGACAAGGAGAAGGCAGATCTCTAATAGCAACAACATTTGCATCGTCCAGTGAAAACACAAGAATGTCAAAACATACGTATTCACGACTGGAGTCCAGTCTGAAAAGCAAACTAGGAGAATCCCCTCTCAATACATCAATAGACGAACCATTCTTAGTGCACGAACTTAAAAGCGCGATAGATAGATCAAACCATTCATCTCCAAGTCAAGATGAGATCTCATTGTCCTTGATTGTCGAGCTACCTATTCAGTCATGTTTAACCCGTCTCAAATTACTGAATAGAATCTGGGACAAGACCGAAATCCCAAGTCAATGGTGCCATGCAATCCTGGTGCCAATCAAGAAAAAGGATTTAAACCCCTCTCACCCTTCATCTTATCGCCCCATAGCTCTGACTTCAGTCATCTGCAAAATAATGGAAAGATTGATCCAAAACCGCCTGAACTGGTATTATGAAAGTATTAATATGAATCCTATCCAAAATGGTTTAGAACACCCTAGACCATCTCATACGTCTAGACAAGGACGTGGCCAAAGCTATGGCCAACAGAGAACATGTTTTAACTTCATTCATAGACTTTGAGAAGGCTTACGACACCATACCCAGAAGTAGTATACTATTAAACCATTAGATTTGGGACTCTCCAAACACACAGTGGAATGTATTCAATCTTTCCTCTCAAACAGAACATTCCAGGTTCGAATGAATAGCAAGCTCTCAGAAAAAAACATCATTCATAGACTTTGAGAAGGCTTACGACACCATACCCAGAAGTAGTATACTAGGTAATTAAACCATTAGATTTGGGACTCTCCAAACACACAGTGAAATGGATTCAATCTTTCCTCTCAAACAGAACATTCCAGGTTCGCATGAATAGCAAGCTCTCAGAAAAAACATCATTCATAGACTTTGAGAAGGCTTACGACACCATACCCAGAAGTAGTATACTATTAAACCATTAGATTTGGGACTCTCCAAACACACAGTGGAATGTATTCAATCTTTCCTCTCAAACAGAACATTCCAGGTTCGAATGAATAGCAAGCTCTCAGAAAAAAACATCATTCATAGACTTTGAGAAGGCTTACGACACCATACCCAGAAGTAGTATACTAGGTAATTAAACCATTAGATTTGGGACTCTCCAAACACACAGTGAAATGGATTCAATCTTTCCTCTCAAACAGAACATTCCAGGTTCGCATGAATAGCAAGCTCTCAGAAAAAACATCATTCATAGACTTTGAGAAGGCTTACGACACCATACCCAGAAGTAGTATACTAATTAAACCATTAGATTTGGGACTCTCCAAACACACAGTGGAATGGATTCAATCTTTCCTCTCAAACAGAACATTCCAGGTTCGAATGAATAGCAAGCTCTCAGAAACTTTCGTCCAATCAAACGGAATTCTCCAGGGCAGTGTCCTCAGCCCCTCCCTTTTCAATGTTTTTGTGCATGACCTTCCCCTATCGATACGCCATTCAAAATTATCTCAATTCGCAGATGATGTGGCAATATGGAAACAAGGCAAGAGCTTGAACTTCATAACAAATCATTCAAAAACAAACCTTTTGAATATAGTAGATCTACATGACAATTAAATAAGGAAGACTATGTACATTGTATATATGGCTCTATGGTATACTATAAGTAGATCTAGTATGGGTATGTACAGTATGTGCATGTGGGTATATATTAAGTATCAATATGTACATGAATATATATGTATGTATGTATGTATGTATTACAGTGTATATATATATATATATATTTTTTCTTTTTTCTTTCTTTTAATACAATTAGGAGCGTATCATGTAAGTGTTAACATACAACATGTAATTATAAGGCAAGTCACTGTCTATCCGTCTATATGTGCAGTGCAGGCTTCTGTTCATTTTGTTTTTGTTTTTGTTTCGTGTGAAAAAAGAGAGAGAAAAAAGTGTTTAACAGTTCCTTCGATTGTTCTAACAGAACAACATCGGTCGAAACAACTAGCCAGGAATTACATTACTACTCGACTACCTCAACAAAACTCAGAAAACTAGATCAGGCGTAAATAGTCAAAGCTGACTGAACGCCATAAATATAACCAACACCGTGAACAACGGTATGCTTAATTACATGTACAGCAGCAACACCAACTAGCAGTATAGTACTAGCCACCAGCAATCCAAATAAATATGTACATGTACCTAGTAGATCATCAACCTAGTGACAGAAGTACCGGTTACTCAGAGAACACTGAGCCTGACTAGAATAGATCATTTGAATGTGAAACAGATTGACCCACAACGAACACCATAATGTAGTGCCAGACCTATCACTGAGAAACGTAAAAATTAAACTCTTTTTAATTGTACACAAAAATGAGGTAACGCTGGAAATATGATGATCGATCTGCACCCAGTGAAAACGGCCTGGAGTCTGGACAAGACAAGTTCTGCCAAGTTCAAATTCGACACCGACTCCTGCAAATATGAACAACATCCACAATGGAGTATCTTGCACCATCAGACTATTTGCTGACGATTGTCTTGTGTACAACACAATGAAATCCCCCAAAGATGAAGAGAACCTACAACTCGACCTCGAAAAAATGTTCACCTGGGCAAAAACATGGGGCATGAAGTTCAATCCTTCCAAGTGTACCACCATGCGCATCTCCTGAAAAGGCATTCCACTCGGACTTAATACAACATGATGGGAGTTGCTCTAGTCGAAACCAAGAACACCAAGTACCTCGGCGTCGTCATTCCAAACGACTTAAGCTGGAATGCCCACGTTAACTACATCAGAGGTAAAGCTTCGAGTACTGAGCTTCCTCTGAAGAAACTACCACACCTCCGTGAACACAAAGGAAAAAATCTACAAAACTTTAGTCCGATCTCACTTGAAATATGCGTCAGTAGCATGGGACCCATACACCACGAAAAACATCAAAGATCTTGAGCGAGTCCAAAATGCTGCAGCCACACCTATGGGAAAGAGACCAGGGGGGTCGTGTCATGAAACCAACTCCATGACAGTCATATCTCTGTTGGCGACCTACGGAGATGTCAGGAAGTGGATAAACCGTTTCACAAAACCAATCAGCGACAAATTAATTATTTCGATACCATTGGCTAAAAATATATAGTCTTTGCCAAGATCCCCCAGATTATCCTGAATTTCCAAATTAGATTATAATGAGGCTTAATTTCACTCAAACTGGTTGAAAAAGCAAAAATCTAAGTTAATAGTGATAGCACAAATGATACAAACATCCATTTTGCATGAAAAAATGTGTTACTAATGATATGTACGAATGTATAAAACTGATGAAACTCGAGGTTGCTATGGCGACGAGCGAATGGTAATTTGCAAGTAAGAGGATACCATAACTTGTAACCAATCGAAAGAAGACCCTGAACTTTTTTCAAGTTAAGAAAATAATTTAAAAACATATATTTTATGACTCATAGTTTTAACATTTATATCAAATATTTATGTGATATGATTTGTATCAATATTACGCTTGAAAATGGAAAATATCTAGAGAAATACCTTCACGAAAATTGTCGTCATTCTCATGGGTCTGTAATTACAGACTGTTTGATCTTCGCTGACTTTTCTATGGTAGACCGATGTATGTACAAATGATATTTGTCTTATTTACTCATTAGTCATTAATGTATTCAAACCTTATAAGAACAGTTTGTATGTTTTTATAATGATTTTATATTAACACCGATGAGAACTGTTCATTGAAATTCGAGCTTGAAGATCAGGAAATAATTTTTTCGCTGCCCACAGACTAAAGTTGCCTTGAGATAGTGTTCTAAATAGATATGACAGGTTTGGAGTCTTGTCACGGAAGTTGTCGCTCATCTTGGCAAAGACGGTTTTGTGAAACACTTAGCGGACAAGTTGAGCGACAGTGTCGAGATGTCGTTGAATTTGTAGTTACGACGGTTTCGAGAAATGACCCCCAGTGTCACTTTTCTTAAGGAGTCCCTTGGCTGGCCACCCCTCGAGGTACAGCGACAGCAAAAAGAGTTACCTGCTTTTTCAAGATGCTAAATGAATTCCTCGACATTGACTACCAGAAATACATTTTAGGGAATTGGTCACCTAAAATAAAGGAAATAGAAAGTGGTTTCTTTCCTACCTTGTCTTGTAGTAACACCTGTTGAAACCGGCACCAGAATATATTTACAAGGTGAATTATAGGTCGCCGTTCAAGTATTGCACAGTTCCCGTAGAAAGAATATGTAGACTATATACAAAGTAATGTCTCTTCTTTGCGGATGAAGTAAGGGAGAAGAAACTCATAATCTCAATAAAGTAATAAGGCCTTAGAACCTAGTAGAGAATCGAGCGAAGAAGTAAGACATGAATTATGATGAAGCTGAATTAGCTTTGGTGTAGACTCTCTCTGAAAGATGTGTGCTCTAAAAGAACAGCTTAGGAGGAGTGATGAAAATAGGTGTGGCAAAAGCAAGTGTAATATGCCTGTATATAGGCTATACCAGTACATTGGGTGGTTGCACATTCCAACACATAGGGTGTGGAATGTGCTTGCCAGAATAACTGCACATCCCAATACAATAGGGTTTAGAATGTGCTTGCCAGAGAAAGTATGTGTGGAACTGAGTGATGTTACAGGTGTCACTATAGAAATGGGTGACAAGGCAAGACTTCTAGCCACACAATAAAGTCAAAACAATAATATTTACAAATTTATGCAAAGTTCTTCTAAGGTCAAGTCACTACAACATCATCCCAAAGTCAAATCGAGCAAGAAGAGGTCACAAATTCCAATTCCAGACTACATGTACCTACTATACTTGAACTGAAGTACTCGCAAACTCATTCTTTTCCAAGAACAAAGGACTGGAACAAGTTACCCCCTTAACTGTCTTACAAAGCCAATTGAATCCTTCAAGGCCGCATTGACATGGCCTCCGATACCTGATCATAAAGATAGGAGTCTAGGCAGTTTCACATCCTACAATATTGAGGGCGTGCTTCATGAGTGCATTTTGAGACCAAAAGCTGTGACCCACTTCAAAAGCAAAACAATATAAATCATAAGAATGATCAGCAATGCTGGGAAATGAAGTGTGTTGATGTAGTTTAATTTTTCAAGAAACCGATACACAACCTGTCAAATAACCACAAAAATTGAAGGGGACAAGTACAGCTTCAAGTGCTTTTAATTTCATGCCATGTGCTTTTATCGGCTCGCAAACATTGAAATTAGCCTTCCTGTTGTCCCACGTGTTACGATGTGCGTATGGTTTATTAGGGGTTATGCCAATCCTCCCACGGCAGGCATTTATTTCCACCCATGTACTATCCTAAATAGTAAATACTGAATAATTGAATTTTGATTCATTTGTAAACAATTATACAGCTCAAAATTGTTATCAAAATTCTTGTAAACTTGGTTCACAATATAGGCAACATTGAACTACAAAATAATTTGGAAAAGGTCATTTGGGGGAAAAATAACAATTTAAATTGTAACTTGCAATAAAGAATGGCAGCTATTCACTTCAATGATAACACTATTTCCTCGATTTTAATTTTTTATTGTTTGTTACATAAACTTCACCATGCAGGCCATGGGTTTCAGTACGACAGTGGTTGACCCCTCATTTTAATTTAATTTTAATTTATTTTTAAAGTACATGTATTTTAAAAGCACTTCCAGACTAAACAAAATTTGATATCATTAATATAATTCGACAATTTCATGAGACTGCTTAATAGTAGACCTAATACTCATAATAACCGCTTAACTAATAATAACTAATAATAGTAGGACCGGACCAGTCTTAGACCAAAAATTTCTGTCTCTTTCGTTCGTTAGCCTCTAAAGAGAGGAGCCGACCCTACCCAAATCAGAGGCTAACGAACGAAAGAGACAGAAATTTCGGTCTAGACCAGTCTAAACCACACCTCCACTTTATATTCCCTCGCGGAATCGTATTGGAGGACAGCAATCCAAGACTAAAGAGGCAAGACAAATTATGAAGTGAATATCAAATATAGAGAGGTTTCCCTAGGCTTGCGCCTGCGTTCATAAGAATCCATAATAAGTATCCATAACTTGATAATAATAGTTTAATACTGTAAGGATTCCATACCGTAAATATCCGAATTCGGAAGTACAGCCTGTTGACACATGGTTGAGGCTAACTCCAGGGAGCTCCGCCGCCGACGCCTTGGGCGGCGGAGCTCCCTGGACAGGCTGGAGTTAGGTTGAGGCTTGAAAGTTGAATTGAGCGGTCGAGCTCGAGCGAGCTTTTGAATTCTCATTTTGCCGGCAATTATTAAACTGCACATGTACCGCTACTACTACTACAATTATAGTGCTAGTACTAGCTCATTATAGATGTTTGAAATTGCAATTCCTTACCAAATACCAGGCTGTCGACTGTCAGCTGTCTTGATCTGTTTATTTACTAGTAGTAGATCTACCGGTACGTTGGTAGGCCTACTGTACATGACTAGGGTCGATCTAGTTCACGTCACGTCTGATCTGAGCTAGCTAGCTTGGGTCATCACCTCGGCCTCGGCTCTATCTAGCTCTGCATGCTTGTTGTTGTTTGTTTAAAATTTGTTTTGGCATTGCAGTCAGAAATGACTATTTATGCCAGCTATAATAGCGGTATTTATTTATATATATTATTATCATATATATATTTCTCTTCCTCCTTTTAATTTTTTTTTTTTCATTATTTTTTTGATAAATATTTTATTTGCTCGATTTCTTTTGATTTGGAATTCGGAAATAAATGGTGTGGTACACTCTTTAATCAAAGCCTTGACTTAAGAGTAATATTTAGATATTTTGAGTAAGAAAAAGAAAAGAAAAAAGAAAGTGGGAAACATGTAGTCGTAAAAGGGTAACACATATACATAAACATCAAAACGGTAGGTATACATTGGGAGGTGCATTTGTTAAATCATTATACTGTTAATAAAATGACTAACATCAAATAACATTGTGTTAGTCTTTGCTGACAATTCAACAACAATAAAGAAAAAAGAAGATGAAGAATTTCATTGCCGTGATATAGAAAATATACTAGGAAAGAGAACTACCATTGGGATAAATAGAGCTGTATCTAAGAACAGGATTCCAGCTCTCGTGAGTATTATCGAATTTGTTGATCTTAGTATTATACTGATGTAGAATTGTTAAAGGTTATAAATATACCCAAGGCTTAAAATAATAAAATACCAATTTACAGAGTATCAGCTCTCAAAAGTTATTCCTCCTTCTTAACTAAAATGTACCATGTACCATAATCAGATACATTATATGTAAGAAATATACCCGAAACATATAACAACGAAGTACCTCAGAATAGTATGCCAGCTCTCGTGAGCTAATTCTATTTATTATCTAATTAGATCCATGTTGAAAAGATATTCCTCCTTCTAAACTAAATTGTACCATGTTGAAAAACCGTAATATCGATTAAGTTAATATTTATATTTTATTGATATAACATTACAAGGTAAGATTTATACCACAAACTTAGAATGATGTAGTATCTACGTAGAGACAAAAGCTCTCATAATCTAATCCTCGTGTTATCAAAATGTTAACCAGCAATATCTGTTTAGGTGATATTTTAACTGTACTGGTATTCAAATACATATATGTAGGAAATATACCTGAATCATATAACAACGAAGTACCTCAGAATAGTATGCCAGCTCTCGTGAGCTAATTCTATTTATTATCTATTTAGATCCATGTTGAAAAGATATTCCTCCTTCTAAACTAAATTGTAGCATGTTGAAAAACCGTAATATCGATTAAGTTAATATTTATATTTTATTGATATAAAATATTTATTACGAGGTAAGATTTATACCACAAACTTAAAATGATGTAGTATCTACGTAAAGATAAAAGCTCTCATAATCTAATCCTCGTGTTATCAAAATGTTAACTAGCAATATCTGTTTAGGTGATATTTTAACTGTACTGGTAGTCAAATACAAATATGTAGGAAATATACCCGAATCATATAACAACGAAGTACCTCTGAATAGTATGCCAGCTCTCGTGAGCTAATTCTATTTATTATCTAATTAGAACCATGTTGAAAAGATATTCCTCCTTCTAAACTAAATTGTAGCATGTTGAAAAACCGTAATATCGATTAAGTTAATATTTATATTTTATTGATATAAAATTACGAGGTAAGATTTATACCACAAACTTAAAATGATGTAGTATCTACGTAAAGACAAAAGCTCTCATAATCTAATCCTCGTGTTATCAAAATGTTAGCCAGCAATATCTTTTTATGTGATATTATTACTATACTGGTGATCAAATACAAATATGTAGGAAATATACCCGAATCATATAACAACGAAGTACCTCTGAATAGTATGCCAGCTCTCGTGAGCTAATTCTATTTATTATCTAATTAGAACCATGTTGAAAAGATATTCCTCCTTCTAAACTAAATTGTAGCATGTTGAAAAACCGTAATATCGATTAAGTTAATATTTATATTTTATTGATATAAAATTACGAGGTAAGATTTATACCACAAACTTAAAATGATGTAGTATCTACGTAAGACAAAAGCTCTCATAATCTAATCCTCGTGTTATCAAAATGTTAACTAGCAATATCTGTTTAGGTGATATTTTAACTGTACTGGTAGTCAAATACAAATATGTAGGAAATATACCCGAATCATATAACAACGAAGTACCTCAGAATAGTATGCCAGCTCTCGTGAGCTAATTCTATTTATTATCTAATTAGATCCATGTTGAAAAGATATTCCTCCTTCTAAACTAAATTGTAGCATGTTGAAAAACCGTAATATCGATTAAGTTAATATTTATATTTTATTGATATAAAATTACGAGGTAAGATTTATACCACAAACTTAAAATGATGTAGTATCTACGTAAAGACAAAAGCTCTCATAATCTAATCCTCGTGTTATCAAAATGTTAGCCAGCAATATCTTTGTCATTATTACTATACTGGTGATCAAATACAAATATGTAGGAAATATACCCGAATCATATAACAACGAAGTACCTCTGAATAGTATGCCAGCTCTCGTGAGCTAATTCTATTTATTATCTAATTAGAACCATGTTGAAAGCTGTAATATCGATTAAAATGATGTTAATACAATATTATATTACTATAAACTCTCAATGAGTTGGTATAGGTCCTGTTTATAATCTCTAAAGCTGCTTGTCCTTTTTGGATATAGAGTCATGAATGTCAAGATTAATTACAGGTAGGGGGAAGTGCCATATGGGATGATCTGGGGTGATACTGTGCTCGATGTCCGGGTTGTAATCTAAAGTGACAACGGGTAAAGGTGGGTGTTTAAAATGACGTAACTGGTATTGCCAGCACTCTGCGAATATTTCCTTAGTAGGATGAGAATTGCTAGCATTTATTATTTTCAATTTATATAGATGAGACAAATGTCTACGACGAATATCCAGAGGCATTTCACCACATTCTATTTGAAGGCTCTCTAAAGTAGTAAAGGGAAGTGTTCCTGTGATTGCTCTCAAAGTTATATACTGTAGAGAATTTAATTTGTTTATTACCGACGGGCTGGCTGCGTTGTAAAACTGACAAGCGTAGTCTATTACCGGTCTGATAATGGCTTTATAGATTATTAGGAGTGTTTTTGTATCCGCTCCCCAATTTGTTCCAGTGATACAACGGATAATATTAAGACGTTTTTTACATTTTAATATAACTTTATCTATATGGGCTCTCCATATGTATTTACTATCGAGAATTACTCCAAGGAATTTGAATTCTGGCGTCACTTCTATGATTGTGTGATTAATATATAATTTCACAGATTTCTCCTTTTTGCAACGAGTAAAAATCATCGCTTTTGACTTGGTAGCCGACAATTTGAGATGGTTATTTTGTACCCAAGAAGATATTATGGAGTATAAATCCTCTTGCACCCTTTTCTCCGCTATACTTAGATGTTTGCTAGAGTACCATATGGCTATGTCGTCTGCAAAAATTGATATCTTACAGTTGTTACAGTTTTCTATCAAGTCGTTAATATATAGTTTGAAAAGAATGGGGCTGATTACACTGCCTTGGGGGAGGCCAATTTTAACTGGTTTTATATTGGATAATGTATTATTGATTTTGACTTGAAAAGTCCGATTATTCAAGAAACATCTAATCCATTGTAGTATTGAACCAGAGAAACCGTAGTTTACTAATTTGTTCATTAAAATATCACTACGCACGCTATCGAACGCCTTTTCTATAATTATCTAAGAAAATAGCCAATACGTAATTGTTGCTAACTATGGCTTTATGTATATCCGTATCTAATATTGCTATATTATCTACTACACTTCTTTTTTCCGTGAATCCAGATTGTACGGGGGATATAATATTGTTTTTATTACAATACCATGAAAGTCGTTTTGATATAATTCTCTCCATGATTTTACATATTATAGAGGTTAAGGATACTGGCCTATATGAGGATAGTTCTCTTTGGGTTTTACTTGGTTTTGATATGGGGATAATGTGGGACTTTTTCCATTGTATAGGAATACTGGATGGGTTGTTCCAAATCCTGTTTAAAATATAAACTAAAATATCTATACAATTTGAGGGTAGTTTGGTTACAAACGATGAATTAATCCCATCTGGGCCAGAGCTAGTATTAGGAGTTACGTTTAGTGCCTCGTTTAGTTCATCGATGGTAATTGGTTCATTAAGTATTACAGCATTAGCAGCATTATTTTCTGGTGTGACCCTAGGTGGTGTATCGTATTGATCAATTAAATTGGTTTGAATATCTGAATAATATTCCGCAAAATTGTTAGCTTTTGCAGAATCATCATTGAGAGCTTTCCCATTTGTAGTTATATTATATTGTATAGTGTTAGATTGGGGGTGAGTTATGGATTTAACCTTTTTCCAAATTTTTGTAAGTGGGGTAAATCTATTTAGGGTTGAACAAAATTTTTCCCAATATTCCTTTTTTGCTTTTCTAATACATAACTGGGCCTCCGCCTTTTTCTTTTTGAATTCTAGTAGATCAACCATTTTCAAAGAATTTCTAAAGGTTCTATTAGCTTTATTTCTCCTTGCTACGGCTGCTGAGCAAGATTTACTCCACCATGGGATTGGAGTTTTGCGTGTGCTGTTCTTTTTGGGGGGAATCGCTGTGTTGGCAGCGTCCATTATTTTCGCAATAAAATTATCATAAAGTGTTTGCGTCTTATCGTCGTAAACATCCTCTAATTTCATATTTTGTAATATGCATTTATATAAATTCCAGTCAGCCTTTTGTATCGCTAAAAGAGAGTTAGGGGTAAGAGGGGTGGTAATCGGGGTGATTGAAGGACTAATCTGGATTTTTATTTCAATCAAAAAATGGTCACTATATATACCGAGGGTGGTGTTGAAGACTGCCTATAGGCATTTGGATGCCAGAGACGGAGTTGATAATGTGAGGTCTAGGCACGAGAGGGCGCCATTTCCTGAGTCTTTACGGGTTGGCGAGCCGTTATTTAAAAGATACAGGTTATTATTTAATATAAAATGCTCTACGTTTTTACCATTTTTGTTTAAATTCTTACTACCCCATAATGGGTTGTGACTATTGAAGTCCCCGCAAAAAATCATGTTTTTATTACACTTATTTATTATTGAATTGAGTAAATCCAGCTCTATCAGGTATGGGTTATAAAAGTTTATTATGTCACAATCGAAATTATTTAATGTTATAGCGATTTTAAGGTATTCCTCATTTGAGGGCGTAGGTATAATCTTATATGAAATTTCATCTCTAATATAAATGGCACAACCCCCTCCTTTTTTTGATAATCTAGGCCCCGTCTTACAAAGAGTTGATATCAATCGCAACTTATTTGCGATTGATATCAATCGCAACTATGTACATAAGAGATAGGAGACTGCAAACTTGCGATTGATTGGAGGACTTACGATTGATTTGGATCAATCGTAACTCTTTGTAAGACGGGGCCCTACTCTTAACTATTGCTGTGTAATTTGGAATATTAAATGATTTATGATTCGTGTTGTTCAACCATGTTTCTTGTATGCAAATGATATTTGGTGGGTTGGTTGAGTTTGAGATAAAACGAATAAGTTCGTCCCCATGGCAGCGGAGCCCCTGGGCGTTCCACTGCTATAGAACGATTGGATTATGTGTCCTTGTTTAGCATCTCATGGATGGATTCTGCCCTCGCTTTGAAACCAAAGCATTTGTGGGCAGCTTCCACCACGAGTTTAATTCTGTTGCTTTTTGTATTATTTCCTTCTAAATTGTTTATAACAAAAACTAAAAATGCAATTAATTCGTTAAAATTCTGGGTCGGCTCCGTCTCTGTATGTTTTTTTGCCTCTTCTTTAGTTTGGGACGTTACTTTATTTGAAATAGTGTCAGGTGGTGGAATACTGGGTAGGGTGGCTGTGGAAATGGGGATATCAAGGATCTCGATGATCTCTGGTTGGGTGGTTGGCGGTTTCGGGATAGTGTGGTTAATGGTGTGATTTCTGCTTCCGTTTGGTTGATCGTTATTTTTGGTCCTTTTTTTCGTTGCCTCAGCATAGGATATTTTTTTGCTTGCTTCGACGTAGGTTATTTTTTCTGTGTATTGTACGGATTGTATTTGTTTTGCCCTTTTATAAAGAGGGCAGCCCTCATATGCAGCACTATGTTTCCCCTTGCATCTAAAACATGTTGGGTTGTCTATGGAAGGGCAATTATCAGATGTGTGGCTGTCCCCACATCTCACACATCTGAGATTATATTTGCAATTTTCTTTGGAGTGACCAAAGCCTTGGCATTTTTGGCAACGCCGTACCGGGGGTATATAAATAGTGACCCTCTTGATCATATAGCCTATTTGAACTTGGGAAGTGAGACAATCGGATTCAAAAGAGAGACAAAAAGCAGTGGTGCCTGTCAGAATACCCTTCACTCGTTTCATTATGCGTCGCACATGAATGACGCCTTGTGCTTTTAATTCGGCTAAGAGTTCGTCATCCGTGACGTCGAGTGGGATCCCCACTATTGCTCCCTTTATTTGGGGAAGGGGACCCACTCCGTCGTCTTTGTTTGTATAGATGCCAATTCATTGACATTCCTAAGAGTATTTGCTTGTCTAATGTTAGAGCATTCTACAAGTAGGCCTCTTCCCTTCTTCGTTATACTTTTTGGCTTTCCTATGGCATTATGGAGGTCCCGGGTTATTTGAATCGGGTTAGCTTTCGTAAGGGATTTTACGTTGTCGATGGGTGTAATTAATATTTGGAACATTTTGGGAGCTTCTTCTTGGGTAAATGTACTGTTTAATCTCGGTCTTTCCTATGGTTATGAAATCCTCGTTTTTATCGAGGATATCCTCAGCTTCGGCTTCCGCCATGATTGTTACAGGTGAGTAAGGTGCAAGCTCCCAATGTACACCTACCTTTATAATGATGCCTTGGTTCCCTTGTGTTCCCTACGGACGCCAATATCCGATGAGCAAAAGTAGGTCCAATGAGCAAAAAGTAAATCCAATGAGCAAAAAGTAAATCCAAAGAGCACAATATATATCAAAATGACAAAAATTATTGTCGCCAGGAAGACGCCGAAAAGACGCCGTCGCCGCTAGCCGCTCCAGCAATCACCGACGAAAGACGAACGCTCCTATATAGTCCTATAGTCCTATAGTCCTATGCATGCTCAGCTCAGGCTCAAATAGCAAGCTTGCCTTTTGTTGTTTGTTTAAAATTTGTTTTGGCATTGCAGTCAGAAATGACTATTTATGCCAGCTATAATAGCGGTATTTATTTATATATATTATTATCATATATATATTTCTCTTCCTCCTTTTAATTTTTTTTTTTCATTATTTTTTTGATAAATATTTTATTTGCTCGATTTCTTTTTGATTTGGAATTCGGAAATAAATGGTGTGGTACACCCTTTAATCAAAGCCTTGACTTAAGAGTAATATTTAGATATTTTGAGTAAGAAAAAGAAAAGAAAAAGAAAGAGGGAAACATGTAGTCGTAAAAGGGTAACACATGCATATACATAAACATCAAAACGGTAGGTATACATTGGGAGGTGCATTTGTTAAATCATTATACTGTTAATAAAATGATTAACATCAAATAACATTGTGTTAGTCTTTGCTGACTATTCAACAACAATAAAGAAAAAAAAAAGAAGATAAAGAGAACTACCATTGGGATAAATAGAGCTGTATATAATATGAACAGGATTCCAGCTCTCGTATTATCGAATTTGTTGATCTTAGTATTATACTGATGTAGAATTGTTATAAGTTATAAATATACCCAAAGCTTAAAATTATAAAGTACCAATTTACAGAGTATCAGCTCTCAAAAGTTATTCCTCCTTCTGGCTTAACTAAAAAGTACCATGTACCAAATAGCAAGCTAGCTATAAAGCTACGCTATATACGATGCGTGAAGTGTATAAGAGGAGATTCCGTACCGCGGTAACTCCGGCTCCAGATAACAGGAAGAGGACACTGATATGTCGATAGATAGATATTTTGAAAACATGTAAATGCAAAGTAAGGACCGGGTATCCACAACTGAAAAATGAAATCTTGCAAACTGTATTGTTTGGGTCGCATGTTTTTATGTTTTTTTTACAGCCGGTCGGACTGACTCGAACCGACGCACCTAGCTGGCAATCACACCATTACTTGGACATGATTGATTGATTGATTTTTATTCGAGAAGCTTCCAACATATACAATAATAACAGATCAGAAATAAGTCAGCTTGAACAGGATAACCCACGAAAGCTCGAGAGCTTATTTCCATGTTGGAAGTATATTGGTAATTGGTTATTAGTTATTAACATGACCTCTAGCTCTCTCTCTCTCTCTCTATATGGAGATATAATAGGTTCACGTGGTGTGATTACGCATGATATAAGAATAGATTGATACTGAAATGATGATGATCCAGTACGTAAATAAGGCGAGGTATTTGTACTTATAATAGGCCACTTTCGTAATGCGGCCAAATTTAATGCATAATGAGTCTTTGTGAAGTGCCTCAATACAAATTATTTCATTCACCTGATAAGAATAATAGTATTTCGATAGACAGAATCCGAACTGTATGCTGGTAAATTGGTTAAGACTGAAGAGTATAATATTCTAGAGATGGTCTTTTTGCGTACAACGAATGTGAGGAATCTGAGGGATTCACCCATGCTTTGAAATTGAAGTGGATGTAGGCCTAATGTGTGCAGTTGTTTGAGATCGCGGATGCAAGTATTTCAATTGACTGGATTTTTTTGTTTTGTTAATGTTTTTAGATGAAACGGGTTCAATATGCCAACATTGGGTGTAGGGCCTACCGCCCTACCCTCATAGAAGCCAAATTACAATAAATAGTTTTGAGAAAATGATAGCCTTTACAGATGTCACTGCAGGTATTCACAATGAAAAACAATTATCGAATACGTAATATTATGTAACAGTGTGCTGCATGTTTAAAGGAAAAATTAAAACAGTCGTTGTGTTATATATCAACAAAAGCTATTAGTCCATTGAAATATAGCAAGGATCAAGCTAGCTAGGCCATTTTCGTAATGTAACCAAGTTTTATTCAATGTCTCTGTGAAGTGCCTCGATCGATACAAACTATTTCATTCACCTAGCTGATAAGAATAATAGTATTTCAATAGACAGAATCCGAACTGCATACATTAGTTGTCCCAGGTTGGACACACATTATGGATTGCCCTACCTAGCAACACTTAATATATGCAGTTTGCATTCTGATTATTGAAATACTATTATTCTTATCAGGTTAATGAAATAATTTGTATTGCATGAGGCACTTATTTATCACAAAGAGTTTTGTATTAAATTTGTGAACATTACGAAAATGGCATATTATGCTGTAAAGACTAAAGACATGTATGCTGGTTGATTAGTTGATCGTTTTGTGGTCTATAGTCTTGTCCAGACGGAGGCAAGTTACCCTAGGGTAGAGGTCGTGTTATAAGAGCTATATAGTCGGGGTAAATATGGCACTATCCTTACAACTATACAACTATTACGACTATACGTCTATCCAGCCGGCCAATCAGAACGCAGGAAATTGTACATCTATAGAACTATGCCAGTGGCGGATTCAGGGGGGCACAAGGGGCACGTGCCCCGGTAAAAAACAAAGGGGGGAGGGGGAAGGGGGGAAAGAAAAAGGGAGACAAGGAGAAAAAGGAGGGGGAGAAAAAGGAGGGGAAAAAAGAAAAAGGAAGAGAGAAAGAAGAAGAAGAGGGAGGAGAGAAAAGGGAAGAGGAAGAATGGGGGAAAGACGGAGAAGCTAGAAAAGGGGGAAAAGGAGAATAATGAGAAGGGAAAAGAAAGAAAGGGGGATGATATAGGAAGGTGTTTTTTCCGGGAAAGGGCGGGGGGCACGCAATTTTGCAGTGTGCATAATATTGGGTCCCTCTTGCCAGGCGTGAAGCCCCCCCCCAAAAAAAAAAAGCACAGGAACAAAACAAAAAAGAGATGGAAAAAAAGGGAGACAGAGAGAATTTTTGTGAGTTAAAGGAGAAAGGAAAAGAAAAGAAAGAGAATTAAACAATGATAGATCGGAGGTGCGAGAGCATGAGGAATTTCATTTCTTTTAAAAGAATAATGGGATAACCAGGGGCGTCGCTAAAGGGGTGTGTAGGATGCGACATCCCCCCCACCTGTCAGGATATTGGCGGTAAAACTGCGCTGCTGTCGGGAAAATGAGAAAAGGGGAAGGGGGGAAATGAGATGGAAATTAAGGGAAAGAAAAGAAGAAAAAAAAAAGGAAAAGAAAGGAAAGAGAAGAGAAGAAAGCAAGCGAAAAATAGAAAAACAGGAAAGAGAGGAAAGAAAGGAAAAAGAAAAGAAAGAAAAGGAAGAAAAAAAAAGAGAAAAAGGAAACACAGGAAAAAAAATGGGGGATGAAAGAGGAGAGAGGGGGGTAAGAGCCTGAAAGAAGAGGGGTGGGAGTAAGAGAGAGAGAGAGGGGGATGTTGGGTGGAGTCACCACGTCGAAGCTTTCACGTTTCATTAAATTATTAGAGAGAAAGAAGACGATTCGTTGTACCGTTCTCTTATTACCCAGGGGGCACAGCAGGTTCTTGAGACATGGAATGTTGTAAAAGGTTGTTGGGTATTAACGTGTTCGGGGGACCTCCCTGCACAATTTCTAGGTGGACAACCTTTGCAATTTGCTACTGAAAAATGGCGGCCATTTTTCAAAATGGCCGCCATGTATAACTACTGTTGTACAATTCTGGGGATTACTTTTTAACAACACATCATTTTACCATGTGTAAGGTGTCATACGAAAGACAATTAAATTTCCTACAAGATGATACCTCATTTACTAGGTTTCGGGGTGATTTGCATAAAAAATTTGAGCAAAAAATGTGATTTTTTACAATTTTTTTCAAAAATATGAATTGCGCCAAAATACATATTTCTCCATATTTATTTGATTATGATGTTAACTGACTTGAAACTTGCTGAAAAACTGTTCAGTAGCCTGGTTGATATCATATCCAAATTTCAAGTCTATTACTTTTCTAACTAAAAAGTTATAGCGCTCTAAAGTTGACACTTTGTTATGAGCCAAAATGGCAAATTTGGTTGCTAAGGGCTATTTTCTCCTTAGCAACGGTAACACAGTGACGTGAAAAATAGAATATATCACAAGAAATTGCTATTACCAAGCAGATGACTCCTTTGATAGAAAGTATGATGTCAAATGATGCATTTTCATCATATTTTAATGATAAATATCGCTTAGTTCCCGTTGCTATGGTAACAATATGCCTAGCAACCGATATATATTGCGTTTTCAGAGTAAAATTAGGATATGGGTCACATAATACGTAAAATCAGACCTGTTCCAAGTGACAGACATAATTTGCCGTCTTCAAACATGTCATAGTGCATGGTATAGTTCAGAACTTTCACCTTACCCCCTCCCTCCACTGAAATGCCTCCCCCCCCCCATCAAAAGTAATTTTGGGGTGGGGGCAGTGTGTTGTTAAGGACATGATGTGTGTTCAGCAGGGGCGTAGACAACGGGGGGGATGAGGGGGATGCATCCCCCCCACCTCACAAGGTGGGGGGATGGCATGTACAATCATCCCCCCCCAGCTTTTGGGGAATGATATTTGCTTACTTAATAAGTCATAATGATGATAATAATAGTAATAATAATAATAATAATAATAATAATTGAAATACATGTGTGGTCTGGCCCACTCGTGTTATAGGCATTATACATTGTGTGCAAAATGCATCAGCGCAATCTAAAACAGAATAGAAAATGAATGTGATACAACAGTATACATAATAATTCGTGACAGAGAGTACCATACTACTATCTTTATAACAAGTATTATTCAAACAAACATATATAATAATGTATAATCATGAATTGTTCAACTTCATGCTCCCACTATATGACTATCGTTACACTAATACTGATATCAGGACTGACTGGTATACATTAGTTTGTTGTTAAGCTTGCAGCAGCTACATCTTTTCTGTATTGTTAACTATTTATTTATTTTTGTTTTATTTAAGATGCACTTTGTTTTGTATTCATTTAAAGTATGTTGATTGATGCATGAAGACATAAGTTTGAAATGTTTAAAGAAGTTTGTTTCATGTAAAGCGCAGTGTGAATTTACCCTGTCTTGAAATGCGAGATAAAAGTAACCTATTAGTATTAGCATTATTATTTGTATTAGTATTATTTTTTTATTTGTATTATTATTAATATTATTATTATTATTATTATTATTATTATTATTATTATTATTATTATTATTATTATTATTATTACTATATTATAAGACTGAGATCAAATAGAAGTAAATGATGCCCTAATTTGAAACGATGCAATGCCGTTATGGTTCCGATTTCTTCACAAACATACAAAGCAGTATTGTTACTCCATGGATCATAGTGATACTGTTTATGTTTTTTGTATCTGTATGTTAATGAGCCGCCAGCCAATATCCATCTATGGATACTATGCCTGTTTCTTTGAGGTAAAAAAGCATAGTATGTACGTATTCATTATGCTTTATAATGAACAGACATATTGTTCAAAGTTTAATCGTTATTTGTTTGTTGTTTATGTGTTCTATTCACAAATGGCCACAGAGGCTGTTTTCATTCATAACCACATACCCCTATCAAGACAACAAAGACTATACCTGCGTGTACACAGTTGACATTGGTTGTTTTTTTCTGAAGAGGTGTAACAGCAAAATTCACAGAAATAAATAAATATGTAGTGTGGTTCAATATGCAATACTATGTGTCAGTCCATTCTGTATTCGTATGCCACGGTGTGTAGATCTTGTCGATGTATGTCTGTCCATTCAAGGCGTAGTATGTGTGTGTGTGTGTGTGTGTGTGTGTGTGTGTGTGTGTGAGTATGTGCGTGTGTGCGTGCACGCTTGTGTGTGTTATTTTACCTCATTAAGTATGCATCAGATTGCACGATTTCAAGTTCAAAATTGCAAAGCTCCCTACCGTGGAGGGGGACACCCCTCCCACACCCTCCCGCTCGGTCGCTTCGCTCTCGCTCGGCGCTTCGCGCCCTCACTAGCGTTGGCAGCCCAGTCATCCCCCCCCAGGTGTACGAACCTGTCTACGCCACTGGTGTTCAGAAATGATGCAGGCTATATCTGTCAAGTAAAAATGAGTTCTGGATCCAGGTGATAGTCATGAATTTCAGTCTGAATCATGAAGACAATGGATGGAGGGGTTCAGAATGTGCACCCTTTCCCCCTTCTGTGACCCTCCCCCCTCTCCTAGAACAAAATTAGAGCAAGTAGTGCAAAGCTATATTAATAAAGCAAGTTGCAAACGAAAAGAGATCAAATAATCTTCACACCGCATTTGTAGTCTGGATGTGGATCTGGATCCAGGTGATAGTCATGATTTTTAGTCTAAATCTTGAAGATAATGGGTGGTAGGGTTCAAAGTATGCACCCTCCCACCCCCCCCCCCTTCTGTGACCCTCCCCCTTCTCCTATCTATTAGAGCAATAAGTGCTAAGTTGTAAACAAACAACAACAAAAATCCAATAATCTTCACACATCATTTGTAATCTCTTGGTAGACTATATTGAAATGATCTGTAAGTGGTTTATACTTCTTGCCGCCCCGCCCCCTCCATAAATTTAATCTCAAAACTTTGGCATGATCCAATAGCTACGAAGCTATTAGTAAAAAAGAAAGAAAAACAATGGCGATACTAGACGGTTTGGTTCAAAACTTGTACGCCTGTTATATTTGTTTTGCTAGATTGAAAGACATTGATGAAAGTCATTAGAACCTGCAATTCAAATGCTACTACCGTTTCTGTGACATGCCAATTCCCCCCCCCCATGATCCCTTCCGATATGTATACACATTCTCAAAATTAATGAGTAAAAGTAAACTTAATTTAAAAAAAAAGATCATGAAGAATCAAATGATACAGGGAATAGTTTGACATTACCCGCTCTTCCCCTTTGAATTGCGAAATAAATCCAGATAAATAAGTCATAAATCAAGATCTAATCTACAGTTATGTGACAGAAACCGATTATCAAGACAGAATAAATGAGACTTATATTAAAATAATAGACAGGATAAATGTACACACTTGGTAATGGGGTCATAACTTGCACCTCCCCCTTCCATGTGGCATGCCCATCCACCCTCCCTAGTTGAAAATAATTCGTAGATAAACTAGATATTAGTGCCAAGTACAATATAATTTTGAAAAATCAGTGTTAATCAATTATGCCTAGATTGAAAATAAGGGCAAGCATATAGGCATGTATGCCATCACCATATCCTTCTTGCTTCCTTTCCCTCTTTCTCTAAAGTTTGACAAAAGTCGATTTCTATAAGTATTTATCTTTCTTTGTCATGATTGATTGATTGATTGATTTGTTGAGGGACATGAAACCAGTTAAAGTCATTAGTGAAATAACATGAGATTTGGATTCATAAGACAGATAGGGTCTACACGATTTAAGAGATTAATAATCAGGGGCTTATAAGGGGAAAGGGGCCAATGTGCAAGTTATGCACACAAAAACAAGTTTAAAAAAATCAATTGAGGAAATAGCGAGGAGGTTTAGCAGGGATGGCATTTAGTTTCGACTAATTTGATGAGGTTACTATTTGGTATGTAATGATATAACATAACATATACATCCTTTATTAATAACTTAAAGTCCTTGAGTATTCCTTTTGATTGGTTGAAATTGAACCTTTATTATCATTTATAATGTTGTTGCATTCAGTCGGCTTTTGGATGAGCTGGAAGCTCATTTTTGACCTGCTATGATTGCTAGTTGAATCACTTCGTGGCAGGTACCAAGAAAATTGTTAAAGAACTTTATGACAGATCAATACCGGACGACTATACACTAAAACGGGAGTTCCAGAGTATATCAGTCCTAGATCAGAGACGCGGTTCAAGATTTATATGTGATATGCACCGAGCGCCTTATGGAGGAGATAATATCAAACTCCACACACTCTTACAAGAACCAAAGATTTGTGCAAACACATTGTGAAAAATCGAAGAGGGAAATCAATGAGTAAATTTCAACTGGGATCTCCCTCACAACTGCCTACGACAAGCTGCTAAATGGCCCGATACCACAATAAAGTGAAGGTGGAACCATGAAAGAGACATTGTAGACCAGGTAGCAGCAGAGGATGCTATCATCTAGTATCTGCAATTGATGTCTTTCATTTTAAAGAAGAAAAAAGAGGGGTGGGGTACAAATTCTGAACACAAACCGTCCACTATCTCCCAATTTGGTATGGCGCTTAAATCACAACTATCTTTTGAATTCTGGGCCCCGTCGTAGTTGTGATATATCCAACTAAAGAGCCTAATACTCTTCGTCCAAACCAACGTTATCTTGAATATTTTGAAATCAATTCACAACTTTGTATGAACAGTGGCGCCTATATAGATAGAGTAAGCAATGTAACTGCGCCCCAAACTTATCTACGTAACTGAGCAAGTGAGTAAGGCGACCAGCTTAGGAATTTTGCAAGGGAGCAAAGCGATCGAGTTGTAGGTCTATGTATAAGTTTCGTATTTTAATCATAGATAAGTGGTTTTCTATTCATTTTTATTTAAATGGTAAACAAAATTAACGAACACGACGGTCAAGGAATATAGCAAGGTATCCCAAAGATAAGATTTTTTCAAGAGTTGAAGTTTTCTTCAAAGGTTGAAAGATGATTTTCTTAGTGAAAAAGTTGAATCCCATTGTAAAAATTTAGTTATTTAGGGTGCAATATCTCACAAGAAGCTGGTGAAACTTATAAAAGGCGGCAAAGCAATGGGAATTACATTTCGGTGTCAAATTTGAAGCCATTTAAAAATGCTAATTATATTAAAACTATATCTATATTTTGTGTGCAAAATTAGGAGATCCCGTGTAACCTACTTATGCGAGCCGCGACCTAGCTTTAACAAAATTATATTACTAATGCATTTAGCCTCGCATCTTGGGGCGCATGTATTCAATGGGATCAAAAGTTTTCTTCTTTTCCTCTTTTCTCCCCTTTCCCTTTTCTCTCTTTTACGATTTGTGTGCCTCCTTTTTCTGCTCTCTTAAATGCACGTGCCCCTACCCCCAGAGATGCCACTGCGTACCAAACAGATCTATAGGTCTATAGGTCTATAGGTTTGTGATTGGTTAGAGTGCTTTTGATCAAACTGGATAAATCATAACTGGGCCCATGTATTTTCACTAATGACGTACATAGGTTTCTTGCAGAAGGCAATACTTGGAAAATCTAATTTGGGCCAAAGTCTATAAGGAGAGTGGAGGGACTCCGAGACACACAAAAAGAGTTGGGCATTGGCATTTATATTCCCTTTTAAGATTTAAATAATTTGATAAGACTCCTTTTCCCCATTGTGATGTAATTCCAAATTGTAAACATTTAGAAAGTACACCTAGTTACGGTAAATAAGTCATTTCATTATCAAAATACACTAGATAAGATGCATTCCAGCAACTAGCCTCATACTCGTATATGTCGTTATTCTAGCTCATTGCTGCCTGGATAAGAGGTGACGATTGCCCAATAAATGGATACATTCAAAATGGTCAGGGGAGCTGCACCCCTGCCCCCACTCCAACTAATCGTTTGATTTTATTTCGACCTTTAAGAATCTATTTTTTAGAGAATGATACCAGTCTATCATTTGAATCCATGTCTCTAATCATCTTACACTTAGCAGGTTAATGAATTTATTGTACAAAATAAATAATTGGGGTCAAATTCTTGAAGTTGGGGGTGGGAAGACATTGACAATCTTCCCCATGCAATTTTAACCATTAGATTTTAAATGCATTGTGAAGATTCCTTGGAGAAAAAATACTGGACCAATTTTTAGATTGCAATGTACTTTATGCATATAGCTTTGGACAAATTGCTCTAATTTTTTTCTAGGAGAGGGGGGAGGGTCACAGAAGGGGGAAAGGGTGCACATTCTGAACCCCTCCATCCATTGTCTTCATGATTCAGACTGAACTTCATGACTATCACCTGGATCCAGAACTCATTTTTACTTGACAGATAGCCTGCATCATTTCTGAACACACATCATGTCCTTAACAACACACTGCCCCCACCCCAAAATTACTTTTGATGGGGGGCATTTCAATGGAGAGAGGGGGTAGGGGTGAAAGTTCTGAACTACACCATGCAATATGAACATGTTTAAGACAGCAAATTATGACTGTTACTTGGAACAGGTCTGATTTTACGTATTATTTGACCCATATCCTAATTTGACTCTGAAAACGCATTATATATCGGTTGCTAGGCATATTGTTACCATAGCAACGGGAACTAAGCGATATTTATAATTAAAATATGATGAAAATGCATCATTTGACATCATACTTCCTATCAAAGTAGTCATCTGCTTGGTGATAGCAATTTCTCGGGATAAATTCTATTTTTCACGTCACTGTGTTACCGTTGCTAAGGAGAAAGTAGCCCTTCGCAACCAAATTTGCCATTTTGGCTCATAACAAAGTGTCAACTTTAGAGCGCTATAACTTTTTAGTTAGAAAAGTAATAGACTTGAAATTTGGATATGATATCAACCAGGCTACTGAACAGTTTTTCAGCAAGTTTCAAGTCAGTTAGCATCATAATCAAATAAATATGGAGAAATATGTATTTTGGCGCAATTCATATTTTTGAAAAAATTGTAAAAATCACCTTTTTTGCTCAAAATATTTATGCAAATCATCCCGAAACCTATTGAACGAGATATCATCTTGTAGGAAATTTATTTGTCTTTCATATGACACCTTACACATGGTAAAATGAGGTGTTGTTAAAAAGTAATCCCCAGAATTGTACAACAGTAGTTATACATGGCGGCCATTTTGAAAAATGGCCGCCATTTTTTTCCAGTAGCAAATTGCAAAGGTTGTCCACCTAGAAATTGTGCAGGGAGGTCCCCCGAACACGTTGAGACCATCCAACCTTTTACAACACGCCATGTCTCAAACCCCCCCCCCCCAAATTGGGGTTTTGCCCCCTAGGTACTACTCTAAATCCTTGTCTGAATTCAGTTTTCACCCTCCCGCGCAAAGCGCGTAAGCTTTGACGATTCATTAAATTATTCGAGAAAGAAGACGATTCGTTGTACTTCTTTCGACTCTTAATCCTTGTCTGAATTCAGTTTCCCCGGCCCTCTTCCCTTTTCTCTCCTCCCTCTTTTCTTCTTTCTCTCTTTCTTTCTTTTTCCCCTCCTTTTTTCTTCCCCCTTTTCTCCTTTTCTCCATCTTTCCTTTTCCCCTTCCCCCTTCCCCCCCTTTTTTACCGCGGGGGCACGTGCCCCCTGTGCCCCCTGAATCCGCCACTGGTGTAGTTGTATAGATGTACAGTTTCCTGCGTTCTGATTGGCCGGCTGGATAGACGTATAGTCGTATAGTTGTACGGATAGTGGCATGCTTGGCCCGCCATATTTACCCCGACTAGATCTAATTAACACGACCTTTACCCTAGGGTAACTTGCCTCCGTCTGGACAAGACTTATATAGCGTACAAAGAATCTGAGGGATACGCCCGTGCACTGCTTTGAAGTGGATGTATATATATATATATATATATATATATATATTACAGGTGTCTCTGGTAGGACGGTTTATTATAGTGTCACAAAAGCTATTATATCGATAACGTTTTGGAGGGTCTTGAAGAAATCACCCAACCTGTATTTATTGTTATAGAGAGAGTATTGGAATAGCAAGGATCAATTATGATACAAAGACAAGTATGCTGGTAAATATTATTGGTTAAGACTGAAAATATTCTAGATGATCTTTTGTTTGTGCGTACAAAGAATCTGAGGGATTGCAGATGTTTGCAGAGATGCAAGTAATTCAATAAGTTTACTGGGATTTTGTTTTGTTTATGTTTATAGATGAAACGGGTTAAATATGCCCGAAGTGCATGTATGATTGCAATTGTTTACGATGTAAGTATTTCAATTGACTGGGAGTTTGTTTGTTTTGTTTTTTATGTTTGGAGATGAAACGGGTTAAATATGCCCGAAGTGCATGTATGATTGCAATTGTTTACGATGAAAGTATTTCAATTGACTGGGAGTTTGTTTGTTTTGTTTTTTTTATGTTTGGAGATGAGACGGGTTAAATATGACAACATTGGGTGTAATCTCATTAGTAGCCAAAGTACAATTGATAGTTTCGAGAAAATAATAGCTTTTACAGATGTCACTGGTATGCACAATGGAAAACAAGGATAGAATCGAATACGTAATATTGTGTATTGTGTTATAGGCCTAATCATGTTTAAAAGGGAGAAAAAAATAAAAACAGTCAATGGGCTACAGTGTAACAGTTTATTGCGCCAGTGATGTTTTTTCTTCTTTTTTTTTCTTTAAATGGGTTTTGAAGAAATCACCCAACCTCTGTGTTACACTGGGAGTATAATAGCAAGGATCAATTATGTTGTAAAGACAAGTATGCTGGTTGATTAGTTGATCGTTTTGTGGGTCTGTACAGAGTACACAGAATCTCAGGGATACGCCCACTGCTTTGAAGTAGGATGTAATACATAGTGAGATTATATACATGAAGTACCAAAATAAATTAAATATTTCCCTTTATGTTAAACGATTAAAGATGGAATTGAAACATAGTGAAAAGCATTACCGGAAGTAGCAGTATACATTTATAGGGAGGGGGAAGCGGAGGTAATGAACAGCTCGAAGATATGGAAACGTGAGTTTTTTTTTAGACACGCTTTCTCTTGGTATGTTTTCTTTGTTTTTAATGCGTTTAGTATGTATTGTTATTATGTTTAATATATATTTTTTTCTTTCTTCGAGGGTAGTTGATAGTGGCCTTTTGATCTGGTCACGGTCACGGTGCGTCGGCCCATCCACTTCTCATCCCACTATATCTTCTTCTCCACACCTTTATGATGATGATTAAGACTAAATCTTCTGGTTGTAATTTAATATCTTTAAATGTTAAAGGTATTCGAGAGAAAAATAAAAGACGGCGCATTTTTAGATAATGCAAAGAAAAGGGTGGGTAAACATTAAACTAGGACATACAATCATTGATGCAGATACATTTTCGCAGTTGGGGTTCTGCATAATAATCAAGAGGTAATAATAGGAAACGTTTACTTTCCAGTTGGAAGCAAAGAGGTAGAACAACTAGAATTTTTGAGCACTATTATGCATATTCTCTAAAAAAAATTAATTTAAAAATAAACCCTTTATTATAGGAGGAGACTTTAATATGGTTAGAGATGTACATCTAGATTACATGGGAAATAATATTAATAAAAGACAGTCTAAGCTCAGTAATAAGTTTGAACACTTTTTAATTGATTATAATGCAATAGACATATAAATGGCGGTTGAGAAATACAACGAAGAAACAATTTACGTATCACCAAGAAAATCCTTCTATGCAAAGTAAACTGGATTAATTACTGGGTTATTTCCGAAAGTTTAGGAGACAGTGTTGAACTGTAAAATACTACCTTCATTAGCACCTGACCACTCAGCAATAGAACTGAATATTAAATTCAATTCTTCTACCAATCCTGCAATAAAGGCAGGTTACTGGAAATTTAATAACAGTTTATGTAATGATGAAGATAAGTATGAAAGAAGAAATAACACGTTTGAAACTGACATTATCTGAAGAGATTACAGATAGCAGAATATTATATGAAAATTACAAGAAAATACTCCAAGAAAAAAGCCGAGGAAAGAAAGGAGAAGATTGCCAGTTTAGAACAGGAGATTTCAAAATTAGAGGATGAACTACTACAACCAACAAATATTAGGGACAATGGTTTGATTGACAATCTGGAAGGGAAAAAAAGTGAATTGAAAATGGTTTATGTTTATATAAATGAAGGGGTAAAAATCAGATCTCGAGGGCCATGGTTCGAAACTGGAGAAAGGGAAACGGTATATTTTAAGCAATAATTAATAGATTTCAATGAGAAAAAAGTGTTATTAAAGAGCTGAAGGTGAATGAAAATATAATTGATGATGAATGCAGTGTTCTGCAGGAAATCAGGAATTTGTATTCAACATTGTATGCCGAATCCGAAGTAGGATTATGTGAGAACATTAATTTTGTCCCTAAGAGCTTACCCAAATTAACTGAAAATCAGAGAAGTCACTGTGAAGGAAAAATTAATCAAGGAGATTGTATTGAAATTCTAAAAGAAATGCAGTTCAATAAATCCGCAGGAAATGACGGTTTACATGTCGAATTTTACAAGACATTCTGGCAGATATAGTCGGTGACTTCGTCGTTAATGCTTTTAATGAAACTATACAATTTAAGGAATTATCTCCTTCTCAAAAACAAGCAATAATTACACTTATACATAAAGATGGTAAAGACCCAAAACTTATTAGTAATTATCTCTTTACTCAACGTAGATTAAAAGATCCTTACTAAGATACTTTCTAATATATTAAAAACGATTTTGAGTAATATTGTGTCAGTCGATCAAGTAGGTTATTTAAATGAAAGAAACATTGGTGAAGCAATACGACTAATCAATGATATGATTTTTCACACGTCAAATTTTAAGAAACCAAAATATCTGTTGGCAATAGACTTTGAAAAAGCCTTGGATTAAGTTTCGCATGTTTTTCTTCGAAAAGTGCCTAATTCCTTTGGTTTTGGATCAATGTTTAGTGAATTGGTTAAAATACTTTATACTAATGCTCAAAATTGTTTTTTTCAACGGGGGAAATCAACTGGTTATTTCAAAGTAGAGCGGGGTTAAAGACAAGGAGATCCGCTGTCTCCTTATTTATTAATTTTATGTATCGAGTGCCTTGTATCGAGTGCCTAACTAATTGCATTCGAAACGATAATTTGGTAAAGGGTATTTGCTTTGGTGAAATGGAAATGAAAAAAAATCAAAAAAAATAAGAGAGAAGGAAGGAAAGGGAAAGAAAAAAGGAAAAGAGGAGATAAAGGGAAGGAAAAGAAGACGAAGAAGAAAGGAAAAGAAGGGAGATATCAGTTGCAATTTTCCCGCCAAAAAGTTGTGGATCGGGGGCCAAAGGCCCTTGCCTCTCCCCAACCCCCCTGCCCCCAAAAAAAAAAGAGAGAGAAGGAAGGGAAAAGAAAGAGGAGAGCTAAAAGGGAACAAAAATGGTGAAAAGAAAGGGAGATCAGTTGCGATTAATCCTGCCAACAACGCGTGGATCGGGGGGGGGGGGCGAAAGGCCCTTGCCTCCCTATCAAACCTAAATGAGAGAGAAGGAAGGGAAGGAAAGGGAAAGAGAAGAAAAAGTTGCCCCCCCCCCAAAAAAAAGTTTAATTCAAACATGGTATATTTCTAATTCGATACCGGTGATTTACAAACGTTGCTGTAATGACATAATTTTCCGAGATTTTTCCTCACTTTTTAGTAAATATTACTTTTTTGATGCGTTTGTTGGAAAATGACAAATTCCTAAATTTACAGTCAGGCAAGAAATATGCTTATTTAGACGCCTACACGTCAGGGCCCGCGGAACGGCGGGCCTTGGAGCCTCAAGCCCCCCCCTCCCACTTAAAAAAAAGTATATTAAAGAGAAATAGAACGAAAGAGAGAAAGAAAGAATAGTGACTAGCCATGCAGTGTCACAGAATAATGAGGTATCAAAATATGCTCATGTGACCGTAATTAAATGCCTAAAACCCCTAAACTTCCGGTGTCTCTGCCCCCTGGACCCCAACTAGGGCCCAAAGCAGACCCCTTGATGCTAATCTGACGGTAATTCAATGCCGAAAACCCCTGAGCTTCTTGGGATCCGCCCCCTGGACCTCACGCCAATTAGTGTCCTGCCAGTGTCACAAATAAGGTATCGAAATATGTTCATCTGACCGTAATTAAACACCTAAAATCCCTGAGCTTCCGGGGGCTCTGCCACCTGGACCCAACCAATGGCCCTATTAAAGGCGGGCTCCTGGATGCTCATCTGACCGTAATTAAACGCCTAAAACCCCTGGGTTTCCGGGGTCTCCGCCCCTTGACCCCCGCCGGGGCTTTGCCCCTATACCCCACGCCAATTTACGCTACGCTCTGCCTGATCGTAAATACTTTAGCCTCCCCCGCCCACTTTGAAAAACGTTCAGCGGTGCCTGGATGTAACTATGTAAGAGTGGGCTGATGCGTATCCCCAAAAAAAACAACAACACATTTTTGCTCATTACGCCACTGCTGGTCACCATTACGTACCAATATTTGGCTGGCATAATTTAAAAATTGGGCCCCTAAGAAATCCTTGATCCGCGCCTGTTTGTTAAAAAGGATGCATCTAATAAAAGAAATGAAATTTTCTTCAATAATAGGTATATTCATAAGAAAGGAAAAACAAATTTTCTTTAAAAAATACCTCTAAATTGTAGACCATATCATAGACGAAGAAGGAATATTGAAGTCAGATACTTATTTTGGATGTATGGGAGTAGATGAAGAGGAAATAGCAATGATTAAAGAAGTATATGCAGACACGCCTGAAGAATGGAAAATCGATTTAAGAAAGCATACTTCAGTTGACGGTCTAAAAATAGAATTTCTGTTTTCAAAGAAAACTTTTCAATTTGAATCAGTTTGTTCAAAGAATTTATATATATAGGGCGTGCATAAAAAAATGGCCGAAATTCCTGTTAGTTTTCATAATTTACAATCATCATATCATAGGTCGGTAAAAGAAATTGGAAAGGCTTTTCTTCGTCCTAGATTAAGCACATTGGATAATAAATTGAGAGAATCTAAATCTAAATTGCTCTATAATACTATTTTTGTGAACCATCATTTATACAGGTTTCAATTCATATTAAACGATAAATGCTCATTTTTTGCGGTAAAGATGAGGAAACTTATAGGCATATATTTCTTGAATGTGAAATGGTAACAAAATTTTGGGAACGGTGTAGTAATATCTTGGATCTTCCCATTCTTGATTTTGAAGGAAGTTCAAATTGGATTAGAGGAAACTACTGAAGATAGGCAAATAATTAGTCATGTTGTTTTATTAATTAGATATTTGATATATCTAAGTAGGGAGAAAAGGAAGCTTCCAAGTATCGGAGAAATAGGAAAAAAGTTGCTTAAAAGTAAACAAGAAAAAAGAAAGATTGCTACCGAGCGAAATGCATTGACACTACACTATACAAAATGCATGGGAACAATGGAAAGTATCACAGATCAGCATGAAATGAAAACATACAATGGATGAGGAGTGGGGGGTCCGTCAGGTTCGCGATCGTGTGGAGTTGGCCGCTCTCTGCCGCTATAGACTCACTCTGCCCTCTTCTCTTCTTTCTGTTTGTCTGTTTTGTTTGTTTGTTTGTTTGTTGTTTGTCGAGGGAAGGGGGCGGGGAAGGCTTTGATCTATAATAATCATTTCGGAATTATGAACCCTTTTTCATTTTCATAAATACGAACCTTCGGAATTAAGAACCTTATTTTCATTTTCGGAATTATGAACCTTCGGAAATATGAACCCTAATTCATTTTCGGAATTATGAACCTTCGGATAAACGAACCTTCAGAATAACGAACCTTCGGAATAATGCAACAAATTTTCTGAATTATGAACCCCTTTTCGTTTTCTGAATTATGAACCCCTAGGCATGGGAAATTTGTGTTTCGGAATTATGAACCTTCGGAAATACAAGTGCCCCCCTTCCTTTGTAGGTGCCCCTTTTTACAGAAAGTGCCCTATTTTATGGTGCCCCCATTTTGGAAGACGCTCCGCCGCCCCTGCATGCAATCACATTGTTTGAAAGGTCTGAAAGGTTTGAAAAGTTTGTCTTATTCTTAGTTACGGCCCCACCTAGAACCTGGGCATGGAAACCGATACAAAGATGTTTACAACATGCGAGAGCGAGGGAAAGATGAAGGAAAAGGAAAAAGAATGTGAGATAATGTAAGGAGATAGTTTGCTCGAATATGCTCTTGAAAGGTTATACTATTATGTTAATGCACCTCTCAAAACAGATTACGAAAAAAAATTAACGATTTAATTTCACATTGAGTGTTAACCTGTAAACAGAAACTCTTAATTGTAGGATTATTCCTTGAAATGCACTGTGCGCTGATAACGGCTGCCGGAGCTATATATTAAAGCTAGGGTAATAATTTCGAAAGGTCTTTGGAAGCGCATATAGGGCTGTTATATGATTATATGATATGCGCTATTCAAGAACTGATTATTATTAATATATTTTTATTGTACAAATCCGTGTTATAGTAGCGATATTATAATCTTGTTATCTTTACCATATTCATATTCTTTTAACAAGGTTAAACATCAGTATCGATAATTGGGGAAGAAACGACACTCGATTATTCTTTTTCTTTAAGTAATCAGAGTTAAATGGGATCAGTATACGAGGAATACAGATGAAAAGATACTCAGTTGTCGATGCACGCGGGTTCAGGGGAAAGCACTCCTTCCCTCGGACTAGAACGTTAACTGCACGGACTTGTTATCTATGTACTAATAAAAACAGGCCGTTTTTTTCCCAGAGACAGTGGTAACGAATCTAGCTTTTCACTGCACCTGTGATGCATCGTATCATCTTAATCATCTCGCATACATTATACCTCAGTCACACCAAACCCGAGTCCACACCGACTGATATTTGGCCCTTCTGAGTAATGTGCACTGTTGCCTATAAGGCTGGAATAATTTTTGTTAAAAACCATTTTTCATGTAATAATTATACCGATATGGATTATTCTAGATAGTAGAATTATAGTGAAGTTGATATCTTTCAGAACTTTATTGATCAATATGTATGGCTATTGAGCAATGAGGTTCTGAGAAAAATATTGCCACATTCAGGTCTGACCACAATAGATTCATTAAAAAGATATAAGAAAATAAAGCAATCTGACTTCATGATGGGCAACAGTGTAGTATTTTGCTCGGTCGATCTTGTGGCGGTCTGGTGATGGTCTCGTAAGCGTGACTGAGGTAATAAATGTGGTTACATTTCCAAAATAGACTATAGCTCCGATCCCTCTTTAACAAGAATTCTAATAGGCCTATTATATAGCTTTTCCCGTCCACTTTAACAGATTTTCTCATTCAATTTGAACACTTTTTTCATCATTAACTCCGTCCCGAAACTTCGCGATATTTTCATCTTTTTAAGATGCTATTTTGTCAAAATCGAATGATTTTCACCATCCCCAGCTGCATGAATTAGTTTCGACAAAACGTTGTTCAAATTCGGCACTCGTTCGTTTATACGGATATTTGTTAGCCTTGTCTATTCATTATTGAATTGAACTTGCTTTGCCGTGTATGTGTATGAATATCGTTTATATGAATATTCATTTCCATCACCAACATAATTATTGATATATAATTCCACATGCTTGGCTATGCATTGTATGTCACTCTGTTGTAGTGTTAATCATGTTGATTAGAGGAATGAGCAACAGTATACAAATAATAGTTCATTTACTCCATATTATATTGAGGGCACCAGTACGGTTGGCAGTACCCACCGTTAAGGGAATTGATGTTTTCATAAAAATAAGATATTTCGATTTCATGCTACGAAAGACAAAAATGCTCATGGATAAAATACCATACTTTCATATCTTTTCTTGTTTTTAAAGAAATAAATCGAATAGATATGTTTGTGTGTCCTTTGGAAGATTAATGCTATTTCTCGTCTTGAAATTTGACGTACGATTCATAAAATCTTATGCAAATTGTGTAGGTATGTATTTACATCTTTAATTTATCTTGTCTTGTTCAAGTTCTTGTAGGAGACGAAATGGAATGGTATATCTTGAAATTCATTGCACAAAGACGATTTCGAATATTACATTCTGCAGCGGAGCAGTCAGTTAAGACGAATTTGAATGAAATGTGTTGAAAATGATTCATTGACCAAATAGAATGAAAAGTATAAGTACAGGTTGTACATTAAAATTTGAACGGATTTTGAGGACGAAATTGTGCAGAATGATTAATTTAAATGAAAAGGTGTTACTATGGTCAGGAAATCCTATGATGAAACTAAAATAAGATTTGTATAGCGCTTTATACCTTTGTGCAAAAAAAAGTTTTCAAGTCGCTCTTTGTAACGTAGCCGGGTTTCTAATACTGTTCCATGCTATTTTAATGCTTTTGGCTTAATTTCGCACGACCGAATTGCCATTGTTTGAGTACATTGCATTCTATCCGGAGTGTCCCGGTGACACGCAGTCCTGATAGTTAATTTCAAATTCCATTTCTTTGTTAATGCACCTGTCTTTGTATTTGGAATGCCACAGCACAGGTGAACATTATGTATGTTCATAATGTGAACGTCAAAAGGCGCATGTATACAATGTATACAACTAGATGGTAGGGTCCATGGTACAGTGCTGTGAGCTTGTACAGTTAATGACTTTCTCCTTAGTATAATTACATTACTTTAACAGATAAGGCCAAATACAAAAGTTTTTCTCGTCCCCGCCGCCTCTTTTTTTTTCACTATTTACTATTCAGAAGAAGAAAAAAAGCATGTGATATGCATTTTGTTTTAAATAGCTTCTAAAGTGATAGCCTACAAATCATTTGTTTTGTCATACATTCATCAGTATACTCACATAGCACAATATCTGTGAATAAATAGGCTTGGACAGCTATAATTGGCATGGCAGCCATCTTGGAGGAAAAAAAATTGCCAAAAATTGCAAAATAGTAAACAGTAATGCCCTGCCTCCTCCTTTCTTTAAAAAGTCCGGACGAGAAACACGTTATTTTTGTTTTTTGGCCTAATGAGTTATGCCACAAATTGAAATAAAATATAAAATGTATAAAAACAAATTTAAAAGTGGACTAATCAGTACATCTAATTATTGAAGACAATATATCGAAATTAGCTGCGGTATTATTGATATTGCATAACAAGGTCAATGGCCATAAAGATGATTTCACTGCTGTTTATAATTGAATGTAAGAACTCACCTTACCAGCAGTAGACCAGGAGCTGAGATTCTGAACAAGATGGTAGCGACAGGTCAAATGTTGTCGAATATCGTCTCCAAATATCTCCAAAGCTGTCAAGCTAGTGACGATTACAGGACCATTTAAAGGATCACTGCACAATTTATATGAGAAAAGAAAATGAAAGCATGAATTTACATAAGCTCTGGCAATTTTGTTTTGTTTTAATAGAAGTAGGGGGTAGTGGGCCAATATGTGCTGATATAAGATAATGTGAACAGGAATGATGGGCTCCTATTTTTTATTGGATCAAAGTGTTATTTTGGTATTTTGCTAATTGACAGAACATTTGATATACTGAAAAAGTCTATATAGACTAATTTACACTCTTTATTTTGCATTAATTGCCCCCCCCCCCCGATGCTAATGAGACAAACATGACAAACCTGTCAAGAATTGACTGGTTATTAAATATTAACCTATATGTTGCTCGCTTAGGGATGTGGTTAATATTATGGAGGTATGAGTGACGGTGACTGAGCAAAAACAAATAACGTTCAAAGAAGCACACCTCCGTTTCCAAGAAAAAGTCAACCAGCACCAATAATGACGAAAATTGAAATGGGAAAGTAAAGTTTGGAATGTTTGTGATATTACTTTTACTGGTGGAAGTAGGACTCCCCCTTACATGCTCAAATTAGCCTGTTGATCTTACCTTTCCAGTTAAAAAAAGACGTCTACTGGTTGATTGAATAAGAAAGGTCAGAAGAAGGTAGAATAATGCATTTGGGCCTGTGTTTTAAATCGGAGCATTGGCCCATTCCATGGCAAATTTGACGGGACTTGTTTTCTTCATGGCTTTCGAGCACCAGATGTGATGTTTTAATGCATTGTGGCCTACCACATAGATGGGATGCTTGAAGCTCAGATGAAAGTTCCCATGATCCATGGATACTGGTCAAATAAGCGAGTCTATGAGCCGATCTGACTGTCTTACCCTTCCAAGGAATTACCACATCTACCATGCCATGACCCGATTTTGACTTTCTACCAGTATAAAGCCAGCATCCATCGTCCCCGCTACTTCTATCTGTTTTGTTTTCTAATAAAGTACGATAGTGTAAGCACCATTCATGCACTGTAAAATGAAATCGTGACATTGTTGCTCTAGACCAGTATACACTTCAGACCAAGGCCGACACTGCGCCTTGTTGCAATGTGTGGGTATTGATATGTGAGAAATGAGTACACGCAATAAAGAACATTTCTCATAACGGATAACGAAGGCTTTTAACACATAGGTCTACCAATGTAATGGTTATGAATGTACTGCACTGTACATACTAAATAATACAAGTAGCAACTGTATCTATGCTGTCGTTTTAATTTTGCATGACATCTATATATTGTTAAAGAAAATAAATCAACAAAATAAAAACAAACGATAAACAGAAGACATGTCTGCATGTGCGGCGGTTTCTTTTTGTTACCCCACTTCAAGAAAATGCAATCAGGATTAGAGAGCAACCAATTTTCATTTCAAGGCAAACGTTGAGTCGTATCATTACCTCAATATGTAAACTGCACGTCATCTTTGATAGTCAATGAAAGCCTTGTAGATTGGGTGTATTCCTCAAACGAAAGCAAATATTTATGAAAGGACCTTCAAGCAGCAAAGGAGGTGATGCTGATCACTACATCACACCGGAAAGTTAAGGGCTCATATATTATGTGGACGTAAGGGTAGCCCCATTCGCTGAGCTCAATAGTCAGAATATATTAATTAAAAGCTGATTTCGAGAAATTGTAAATAACAATTGAACTATGTGGATACAATGATTAGAATACGTTGGAAGTAGGGGAAGAGACCGATTCTCGATGAAAATGCTCAGGAATTTGTTGCCTAAAAGTAGTTTAAAAGCGTCGAGAAGTCGCTAACTTTCGGCAGCAGGTGTCTTTAGGAAATGTCCAAAGAGCAAGTCCTTAATCATTAAATTGACACGAGATGGCGCTGTTAATCACTAAAAGACTTAAGAATGGTACCATTGAGCTTAATGAAATAATATGGATGGCAATCATCGTATTCACCATTGAACTACGCACATTATAGGTATGGGGAACTGTGGCTTTCACCTGTCGATTGCCCACTCGTAATGCATGCCGGACAGGCGTATGAAAGATGACATCATCATTTATATTTAGCATATTGAAATACATGTACGAATAATCTAGGGCCATGTATCATAAAGAGTTGCGATTGACTCGAATCGATGGACGCTAATAATTATTGGCATGTTGCCTGCCATCTTGCTTTGCACTTTTTTCTGAAATCGACTCTTTCATTATTCCATGTATCCGGTCTTGTGCATATCATCATGACTACACTTTATGCACTATTTATACAGGGCTAACACTATGTTATGTTATACTGTTATATAATCATTATCATATGTATCGTAATACTCATTTATTAAACTAATCCATTCCAAAGTACGCTACATTAGAGAGCCACCCACCAAATATTCAAGAAAGAATACTCGACTTGTATGTTAATACCGTGAAAGTAAAGAAGAAGGAGAAGAAAGAAGCCGTGAATAAGGCAAAACTGTACCTCCCAGAAGAGGTGATATTGATTGATTGATTGATTGATGTATTTCTGAAATTTAGACAGACAGGGTGACTCATTTTCCCCAACAATGGTGGTCTTCCATGAGACCTTGTTAAACATAATAATAAACTATAGTTCGAAATAAGTATAATAATTATAATAATAACAAAGTCATGAACATAAACAAAGATCAATTAAGAACATGTATAAACAAATATACAAAGTATTTTCAAGTTTTTAAATCCGATGAAAAGTAACTATTAGCATATTTCGGTATGCATTAGACTTTGAAAAAGGCAACATATACTTTTAAGAGTTCACTACTTAGGCTCAGTTAAGAAAGACATTAGGAATACCAAAATTGATTGATATAGTCATGTATGTATTCCAAACGAAAAGGCAAATTATGAAACAGAAAGCAGTATGAAATCTAGTTGGAAATAGTGTCTAGACATTGGCATTTGGAGTACGAGGGTCCTAATGTATTGAGAGTCCTAGGTAAAGAAAGAGAATTCTGATTCATTATTTAAAAAAAATGTATATGTTACTTACTGAACAGGCCACTCTGTGATAAAAGATATATAAATAAAAAAACTGAATAAATAAATGGATGTTGTTTTCATAATGAAAATGATAATACACATGGATTCGTATAGCGCTTAATACAGCGCCTTGCATATATATATATATATATATCTCCGAGGTAATGTCAAAAGTAGGATTGAATCAAACCCGGTGCAAGTATGTCTTGGAAGAAAAGTTTCGACGTATTCCATACTCGGGTAAACTGATACTCATCAAAATCGTTCTCTTCTCTCTTGCTTTTGATTTTCTTGCCCCTTTTCCTTTCTCATATCTTATTTTGTTAATTGTTGTGCTTCTATAATTTTGTACAAGAGAAAGTGAGGAATTATAATCAATTTTTCATATGTTTTATTCTTTGGGAATTGAATATTGCATGGAGATCCTATATTGGAACGTAGGATCTGTATGTCGCCATCTCTGGGCAAGGGATGGTGCAGGCACCAATTCCGCGACGCCTAGACCAATGAAAGGATCGGATCCCCGCCGATCGAGACAAATGCTCATTTGCATACGGACCGCAGCATACGGATCCGGCCCCGTGTATAAAAGGAATCGTTCTCGCTGGACATTCACATTATCCAAAGAATATTCGCTTGACGTACGCTTCAATCTTTACAGACCAGAAAACCTCATTTCATCATGGCTCCAACAGGTCAAGTTGCTAAGAAAGGCTCCAAGAAGGCAGTCAAGGCCCCTCGGCCAAGCGGTGGCAAGAAGAGGAACAGGAAAAGGAAGGAGAGTTATGGTATCTACATCTACAAAGTCCTCAAGCAGGTTCATCCTGATACCGGCATCTCCAGTCGGGCCATGATCATCATGAACAGCTTCGTCAACGACATCTTCGAGCGAATTGCCGGCGAATCTTCCCGCCTCGCTCAGTACAACAAGAAGTCAACCATCAGCAGTCGCGAGATTCAGACCGCCGTCCGCCTTATCCTCCCCGGAGAGCTGGCGAAGCACGCTGTGAGCGAGGGTACCAAAGCAGTGACGAAATACACTACTTCCAAGTAGACAAGTCATATCCTGCTCTCATCGGACATACAACGGCCCTTTTCAGGGCCACACAAATATTCAAGAAAGAATGATTTCGTAAAAATGTAGCGTAGCGTCTTTTTAGAATTTAATTTAACTGAGAATTTAAGGAGAATTATGATAGGTATATGAAAACTCATTATATAACAGTATAACATATATATTAATCTAGGGCATTTGAAGTGTAGTCATGATGCTATGCATAGATGGGAGAAGAAAATAATCGAGTTCATAAACAAATAGAATTACAAATCAAGATGCCAGCATGTCGACAATTGTATACATCCCTGCAATCATTTCTTGACAGGTTGATGAGATATTACAGGTTAAGCCGGTAGCGAAGGGATTTTGCTTGTCCCCTGGTTCATCCCTCTCCCCCATGCCTTCCTCCCTCTCGTCCGCCCCCTCAAAAATCAGTCGAGCCAGACTCTCATAGTCGAACGTCTCCATCTACATCATAATTTGATAAAATGCATATTCTCGTAACTGGCACCACTACGAATTCTCGGCTTGCCATGTTCCCAGCTTTAAAGTGGTAGCGCCACCTTTCGACACATTCTAATTGACGCTGCATATACGGCGTCGCCAAGTTCCCTTCCCGTCACCCGCTAAACAAAAGAACAACCCGGTTGACCAATCAAAAGAGCTTTACAAACGTAGAGCGACGACACCAGGATCCTTCGCAGCTCATATAAATAGCTGAAAATTGCCAGTGTTGCTCATTCATCCCGTCACTCGTGTTAGAAGCACTGAACCTACTGTCTCTCAAGCAACCATGGCACGCACCAAGCAGACCGCTCGCAAATCTACAGGAGGGAAGGCTCCCCGCAAGCAGCTGGCAACCAAGGCTGCCAGAAAGAGTGCCCCCGCCACTGGAGGGGTCAAGAAGCCTCATCGATACAGGCCTGGCACAGTTGCCCTGAGGGAGATTCGCCGCTACCAGAAGAGCACTGAACTTCTCATCCGAAAATTACCATTCCAGCGTCTAGTGCGTGAGATTGCACAGGACTTCAAGACAGAGCTACGTTTCCAGAGTTCCGCTGTGATGGCCCTTCAAGAAGCCAGCGAGGCATATCTGGTTGGCCTCTTTGAGGACACCAACCTGTGTGCCATCCACGCCAAGAGGGTTACCATCATGCCTAAAGACATTCAGCTCGCCCGTCGAATCCGCGGAGAACGCGCCTAGAGCGATCGGCACAGCATCGGCACAGCCCATGCACCGCATACACAAACGGCTCTTTTCAGAGCCACCACAACCCCAAGAAAGAATCACTGTTTAACGAAATGAACACAATGCATGACCATCGACGATATTATAATCACGTTATAAGCTTTACAATGTACAGCTACATGTATATGCGTGAAATTGATATATAACAGAGTTTAGATAAGCAATATGATGAGTTTGAAAATGATGAACACGTATAGTATAGAGTTAGTAAGAGAGAAAATAAAGGCATATTCAGAAATAGCTTCATGTCAATCTATGAATGAACCCCAAATAATGAAACAACGCTAGATGAAACATATATTCACCAGGAGTAAATTCAGACTTTGAAAGAGAGTAAGGCGATTGATCTCGTTAATATAACATGTAATATAACACATAATGACATATAGAACCTTAACATATTAGGAATAGTGACACCGTGCACTTTCTTATGTCAATGTATGTACTTGGAACGGGTTACAGTTTTAGCACACTTTCAGGCGTTGTTGTCCCAAATATTTGAATTGATCTGTTTTGAAAGAATGTACGAGATTCAAGAAACCCTGTACAATCTGATTTAGTACTAGTTGTGATATCAGTGGAGAAAATGGAGAAGTCGCCGCGAGATGGCACCATTCACTATTGCTGCGAAACAGGATGATGAGATGCGGTCAGCTGCCCGCTGATTGGACAATAGTCACAATGCCCCGGCGGTCACTGCGACCCTAACACCAGGTATAAATAGCCGCCAAACGCTACAGAGGCATACATTCAAGTCATCGTACTTCGCTACGTCCTGTACTTCGCTTCGATTCACCCTCAACTCATCAAAACATCATGTCTGGCAGAGGAAAAAGTGGAAAGGCCCGCACCAAGGCAAAGACTCGCTCATCCCGTGCCGGCCTCCAGTTTCCAGTGGGACGTGTTCATCGGTTTCTCCGAAAGGGCAACTATGCAAAGAGGGTCGGCGGTGGAGCCCCTGTCTACATGGCTGCCGTCCTAGAGTACCTTACTGCCGAAATCTTGGAACTCGCAGGCAACGCTGCCCGCGACAACAAGAAATCTAGGATCATCCCTCGCCACCTTCAACTCGCTGTGCGTAATGACGAAGAACTCAACAAGCTCTTGGGCGGGGTGACGATCGCTCAAGGTGGTGTTCTGCCCAACATCCAAGCCGTGTTGCTTCCCAAGAAGACTGCTAAATCAAGCTAGAGTTTGCTCCTGCAAATCCTGACACCTCAACGGCCCTTATCAGGGCCACCAATTACTCACGAAAGAATTGTTTTATTTATGAATCCTCCTCCCCACAGTTGCCCCAACCCCACTCTCTCTCTCTCTCTCTCTCTCTCTCTCATTAGTAGCCTATAACACGATAGATGAATGAAGTCTTAATGATTGTTATTTATATATATATATATGTATATAACCATATATGCTATGTAAAAGTATGTGTATAAAGCAGTAAATTAAATAAAAAATTAAGCAAAGAGGTTAATTACAAATGAATGTACAGTTACTACTAGTATGGTGATCATGCGAAACATTAGCTTTTTAGTCTGCATTATAATTGGAAACAACGAATATAATATTTACCTGAATTTGACTGCGTTTCAAGAGGGGTGACGAAACCGTGAAAGCTTGGTTAATGGCGTTATCGCCACTTGTAGATGTTTTGCGTATTACATCTGCTTGTGATAAGTTATCTTTTTCAAATTCATATAACGATGGTGTACATTGTACATATAGGAAGGGGAAAAGATGAAGAAGAAAGACAAGAATATTACGGAGAAGGAGAAGGAGAAGAAGAAGAAGAAGAAGAAGAAGAAGAAGAAGAAGAAGAAGAAGAAGAAGAAGAAGTAGAAGAAGAAGAAGGAGGGGGGAGAAGGATAAGAGCATATATATGGAAAAGAAAGGAGAAAAAATTCTGAAAACAAACACAAACTGGCATGCAGTCATGGGGGCGAACGACCCGGGATTGTTTCCCACGTACGCATCCATGCCGTATATTGCTGACGTTCCCGAGAAATGGTTACTTGTTTTGTTCACCTCCCGACGCACAGTATACCAAGATGGCTGAGAAGGATAGCACTAAGAAGGTTACTACTAAGAAGCCGGCGGCCCACCCCTGCTGCCGAGATGGTGGCGACAGCAATCGCCGAGTTGAAGGACCGCAATGGCTCCTCGCTTCAGGCAATTAAAAAGTACATCGCTACCAATTTCGATGTGCAGATGGACCGACAGCTCCTATTCATCAAGCGGGCCCTAAAGTCTGGCGTGGAGAAGGGCAAACTGGTGCAGACGAAGGGAAAGGAGCTTCGGGGTCTTTCAAGCTGAATGTGCAGGCGGCCAAGGCACAGGCGTCGGAGAAGGCCAAGAAGGAGAAGGAGAAGGCGAAACTGCAAGCACAGCGTGAGAAGGCCAAGGAAAAGGCTGCAGCAAAGAAGGAGAAACAGCAGAAGGCAGCCGCCGCAAAGAAGGTCAAGACAGCCCCAAGAAAGCGAAGAAGCCAGCAAAGAAGACAACCGACAAGAAGAAGACTCCGAAGAAGGCGCCCAAGAAGGCAGCAGCCAAGAAATCAACACCAAAGAAGACGCCCAAGAAGGCAGCCGCAAAGAAACCGAAGACTGCCAAGCCCAAGAGCAAGAAGCCTGCGGCAAAGAAGGCTGCAAAGTCCAAGTGATTTGCACGCCCACTTTCCAATCCTACCAAAACGGCTCTTTTCAGAGCCACCACATGTCCAAGAAAGAACGCTTGTCTAAATGCACTCATAAGAGTCTATGATTATGTGTAATGAAAACAATTATTAAAAAAAAAAGAAGGGAATAGAATGAAATGAATTATGGATGGGAATTATGCGGGGATACTGATCATGTGCGAACAAATGAGGGGCGAGGAATGTATTGCAATCGAGTAATATTGAGTAATAAAGGTGATGACCGATTTCTAAGTTAATTAAGTCTCGTCATCACTGTGAAATTTTTGATAAGTTTCGTCATCGATGTGTACTGTTGGATAATATTCCTCATCCACTGATATTTCAACTCGAGTATTCAACAAAGGCCTATCTTGATGCATGCATGTACTTTGTCAAGAAAGAATGGGGAGAAAACTCGTGAATTTGTGTATTTGGTCATGTTCCACATCGTGCAGGGTCTTAAATGAAACAAACAAAAGTTAGAACACACGGGCAATGGCGAGATGGCAACTATGCTAGCGAATATTCGCCACAAGGGGCGCACTCGAATGGGGAGTCTACGCACTCTCAGTCCCGCATACCGAGTGATGCCGAATCTCGTCACCCAAGTCCGCAATGGTGTAACAATAGTCGCTGCAAAATCGCCAATCACCATTCGCTCAGCGTAACATCCAGTTTTCAGGATCACACAGAACTCGCTCTCTCTCAACTATCATCATCATCATGTCAGGTCGCGGAAAAGGAGGAAAGGGACTCGGAAAGGGTGGTGCCAAACGTCATCGAAAGGTTCTACGTGACAACATCCAAGGCATCACCAAGCCTGCAATCCGTCGACTGGCTAGAAGGGGTGGCGTCAAGAGGATCTCTGGTCTCATCTACGAAGAGACACGCGGTGTACTGAAGGTCTTCTTGGAGAATGTCATCCGTGATGCAGTCACCTACTGCGAGCACGCCAAGCGCAAGACTGTCACAGCCATGGACGTGGTGTATGCACTGAAGAGGCAGGGACGTACATTGTACGGATTCGGCGGCTAAGTGTAGCAGACCTCTCTCCTAAGGAAAAAAAAACGGCTCTTTTCAGAGCCACCAAATATTCAAGAAAGAATACTCGACTTGTATGTTAATACCGTGAAAGTAAAGAAGAAGGAGAAGAAAGAAGCCGTGAATAAGGCAAAACTGTACCTCCCAGAAGAGGTGATATTGATTGATTGATTGATTGATGTATTTCTGAAATTTAGACAGACAGGGTGACTCATTTTCCCCAACAATGGTGGTCTTCCATGAGACCTTGTTAAACATAATAATAAACTATAGTTCGAAATAAGTATAATAATTATAATAATAACAAAGTCATGAACATAAACAAAGATCAATTAAGAACATGTATAAACAAATATACAAAGTATTTTCAAGTTTTTAAATCCGATGAAAAGTAACTATTAGCATATTTCGGTATGCATTAGACTTTGAAAAAGGCAACATATACTTTTAAGAGTTCACTACTTAGGCTCAGTTAAGAAAGACATTAGGAATACCAAAATTGATTGATATAGTCATGTATGTATTCCAAACGAAAAGGCAAATTATGAAACAGAAAGCAGTATGAAATCTAGTTGGAAATAGTGTCTAGACATTGGCATTTGGAGTACGAGGGTCCTAATGTATTGAGAGTCCTAGGTAAAGAAAGAGAATTCTGATTCATTATTTAAAAAAAATGTATATGTTACTTACTGAACAGGCCACTCTGTGATAAAAGATATATAAATAAAAAAACTGAATAAATAAATGGATGTTGTTTTCATAATGAAAATGATAATACACATGGATTCGTATAGCGCTTAATACAGCGCCTTGCATATATATATATATATATATCTCCGAGGTAATGTCAAAAGTAGGATTGAATCAAACCCGGTGCAAGTATGTCTTGGAAGAAAAGTTTCGACGTATTCCATACTCGGGTAAACTGATACTCATCAAAATCGTTCTCTTCTCTCTTGCTTTTGATTTTCTTGCCCCTTTTCCTTTCTCATATCTTATTTTGTTAATTGTTGTGCTTCTATAATTTTGTACAAGAGAAAGTGAGGAATTATAATCAATTTTTCATATGTTTTATTCTTTGGGAATTGAATATTGCATGGAGATCCTATATTGGAACGTAGGATCTGTATGTCGCCATCTCTGGGCAAGGGATGGTGCAGGCACCAATTCCGCGACGCCTAGACCAATGAAAGGATCGGATCCCCGCCGATCGAGACAAATGCTCATTTGCATACGGACCGCAGCATACGGATCCGGCCCCGTGTATAAAAAGGAATCGTTCTCGCTGGACATTCACATTATCCAAAGAATATTCGCTTGACGTACGCTTCAATCTTTACAGACCAGAAAACCTCATTTCATCATGGCTCCAACAGGTCAAGTTGCTAAGAAAGGCTCCAAGAAGGCAGTCAAGGCCCCTCGGCCAAGCGGTGGCAAGAAGAGGAACAGGAAAAGGAAGGAGAGTTATGGTATCTACATCTACAAAGTCCTCAAGCAGGTTCATCCTGATACCGGCATCTCCAGTCGGGCCATGATCATCATGAACAGCTTCGTCAACGACATCTTCGAGCGAATTGCCGGCGAATCTTCCCGCCTCGCTCAGTACAACAAGAAGTCAACCATCAGCAGTCGCGAGATTCAGACCGCCGTCCGCCTTATCCTCCCCGGAGAGCTGGCGAAGCACGCTGTGAGCGAGGGTACCAAAGCAGTGACGAAATACACTACTTCCAAGTAGACAAGTCATATCCTGCTCTCATCGGACATACAACGGCCCTTTTCAGGGCCACACAAATATTCAAGAAAGAATGATTTCGTAAAAATGTAGCGTAGCGTCTTTTTAGAATTTAATTTAACTGAGAATTTAAGGAGAATTATGATAGGTATATGAAAACTCATTATATAACAGTATAACATATATATTAATCTAGGGCATTTGAAGTGTAGTCATGATGCTATGCATAGATGGGAGAAGAAAATAATCGAGTTCATAAACAAATAGAATTACAAATCAAGATGCCAGCATGTCGACAATTGTATACATCCCTGCAATCATTTCTTGACAGGTTGATGAGATATTACAGGTTAAGCCGGTAGCGAAGGGATTTTGCTTGTCCCCTGGTTCATCCCTCTCCCCCATGCCTTCCTCCCTCTCGTCCGCCCCCTCAAAAATCAGTCGAGCCAGACTCTCATAGTCGAACGTCTCCATCTACATCATAATTTGATAAAATGCATATTCTCGTAACTGGC
>CP137671.1:3142274-3269774 GCA_037976565.1 Mesocentrotus franciscanus
CTTCAACTCGCTGTGCGTAATGACGAAGAAACTCAACAAGCTCTTGGGCGAGGTGACGATCGCTCAAGGTGGTGTTCTGCCCAACATCAAGCCGTGTTGCTTCCCAAGAAGACTGCTAAATCAAGCTAGAGTTGCTCCCTGCAAATCCTGACACCTCAACGGCCCTTATCAGGGCCACAATTACTCACGAAAGAATTGTTTTATTTATGAATCCTCCTCCCCCACAGTTGCCCCCACCCCCCTCTCTCTCTCTCTCTCTCTCTCTCTCTCCATTAGTAGCCTATAACACGATAGATGAATGAAGTCTTAATGATTGTTATTTATATATATATATGTATATAACCATATATGCTATGTAAAAGTATGTGTATAAAGCAGTAAATTAAATAAAAAATTAAGCAAAGAGGTTAATTACAAATGAATGTACAGTTACTACTAGTATGGTGATCATGCGAAACATCATCTTTTAGTCTGCATTATAATTGGAAACAACGAATATAATATTTTCCTGAATTTGACTGCGTTTCAAGAGGGGTGACGATCCGTGAAATCTGGTTGATGGCGTTATCGCCACTTGTTAGATGTTTTGTGTATTACATCTGCTTGTGATAAGTTATCTTTTTCAAATTCATACAATGATGGTGTACAATGTACATAGAGGAAGGAAAAGAAGAAGAAGAAGAAGACAAAGAATAAGAAGGAGAAGGAGAAGGAGAAGAAGAAGAGAAAGAAGAAGAAGAAGAAGAAGAAGAAGAAGAAGAAGAAGAAGAAGAAGAAGAAGAAGAAGAAGGGGAGGGGGAAGAAGATAAGAGCATATATATGGAAAGAAAAGAGAAAAAATTCTGAAAACAAACACAAACTGGCATGCAGTCATGGGGGCGAACGACCCGGGATTGTTTCCCCCCACGTACGCATCCATGCCGTATATTGCTGACGTTCCCGAGAAATGGTTACTTGTTTTGTTCACCTCCCGACGAACAGTATACCAAGATGGCTGAAAAGGATAGCACTAAGAAGGTTACTACTAAGAAGCCGGCGGCCCACCCCCCTGCTGCCGAGATGGTGGCGACAGCAATCGCCGAGTTGAAGGACCGCAATGGCTCCTCGCTTCAGGCAATTAAAAAGTACATCGCTACCAATTTCGATGTGCAGATGGACCGACAGCTCCTATTCATCAAGCGGGCCCTAAAGTCTGGCGTGGAGAAGGGCAAACTGGTGCAGACGAAGGGAAGGAGCTTCGGGGTCTTTCAAGCTGAATGTGCAGGCGGCCAAGGCACAGGCGTCGGAGAAGGCCAAGAAGGAGAAGGAGAAGGCGAAACTGCAAGCACAGCGTGAGAAGGCCAAGGAAAAGGCTGCAGCAAAGAAGGAGAAACAGCAGAAGGCAGCCGCCGCAAAGAAGGTCAAGACAGCCCCAAGAAAGCGAAGAAGCCAGCAAAGAAGACAACCGACAAGAAGAAGACTCCGAAGAAGGCGCCCAAGAAGGCAGCAGCCAAGAAATCAACACCAAAGAAGACGCCCAAGAAGGCAGCCGCAAAGAAACCGAAGACTGCCAAGCCCAAGAGCAAGCCTGCGGCAAAGAAGTCTGCAAAGTCCAAGTGATTTGCACGCCCTTTCCAATCCTACCAAAACGGCTCTTTTCAGAGCCACCACATATCAAGAAAGAACGCTTGTCTAAATGCACTCATAATAGTCTATGATTATGTGTAATGAAAACAATTATTAAAAAAAAAAATAAAAAGGGAATAGAATGAAATGAATTATGGATGGGAATTATGCGGGGATACTAATCATGTGCGAACAAATGAGGGCGAGGAATGTATTGCAATCGAGTAATATTGGGTAATATCTATTGAGTAATAAAGATGATGACCGATTTCTAAGTTAATTAAGTTTCGTCATCACTGTGAAATTTTTGATAAGTTACGTCATCCATGTGTACTGTTGGATAATATTCCTCATCCACTGATATTTCAACTCAGTATTCAACAAAGGCCTATCTTGATGCATGCATGTACTTTGTCAAGAAAGAATGGGAGAAAACTCGTGAATTTGTGTATTTGGTCATGTTCCACATCGTGCAGGGTCTTAAATGAAACAAACAAAAGTTAGAACACACGGGCAATGGCGAGATGGCAACTATGCTAGCGAATATTCGCCACAGGGGCGCACTCGAATGGGGAGTCTACGCACTCTCAGTCCCGCATACCGAGTGATGCCGATCTCGTCACCCAAGTCCGCAATGGTGTAACAATAGTCGCTGCAAAATCGAAATCATCATTCGCTCAGCGTAACATCCAGTTTTCAGGATCACACAGAACTCTCTCTCAACTATCATCATCATCATGTCAGGTCGCGGAAAAGGAGGAAAGGGACTCGGAAAGGGTGGTGCCAAACGTCATCGAAAGGTTCTACGTGACAACATCCAAGGCATCACCAAGCCTGCAATCCGTCGACTGGCTAGAAGGGGTGGCGTCAAGAGGATCTCTGGTCTCATCTACGAAGAGACACGCGGTGTACTGAAGGTCTTCTTGGAGAATGTCATCCGTGATGCAGTCACCTACTGCGAGCACGCCAAGCGCAAGACTGTCACAGCCATGGACGTGGTGTATGCACTGAAGAGGCAGGGACGTACATTGTACGGATTCGGCGGCTAAGTGTAGCAGACCTCTCTCCTAAGGAAAAAAAAACGGCTCTTTTCAGAGCCACCAAATATTCAAGAAAGAATACTCGACTTGTATGTTAATACCGTGAAAGTAAAGAAGAAGAAAGAAAGAAGCCGTGAATAAGGCAAAACTGTACCTCCCAGAAGAGGTGAATTGATTGATTGATTGATTGATGTATTTCTGAAATTTAGACAGACAGGGTGACTCATTTTCCCCAACAATGGTGGTCTTCCATGAGACCTTGTTAAACATAATAATAAACTATAGTTCAGAAATAAGTATAATAATTATAATAATAACAAAGTCATGAACATAAACAAAGAACAATTAAGAACATGTATAAACAAATATACAAAGTATTTTCAAGTTTTAAATCCGATGAAAAGTAACTATTAGCATATTTCGGTATGCATTAGACTTTGAAAAGGCAACATATACTTTTAAAGTTCACTACTTAGGCTCAGTTAAGAAAGACATTAGAATACCAAAATTGATTGATATAGTCATGTATATTCCAAACGAAAAGGCAAATTATGAAACAAGCAGTATGAAATCTAGTTGGAAATAGTGTCTAGACATTGGCATTTGGAGTACGAGGGTCCTAATGTATTGAGAGTCCTAGGTAAAGAAAGAGAATTCTGATTCATTATTAAAAAAAATGTATATGTTACTTACTGAACAGGCCACTCTGTGATAAAAGATATATAAATAAAAACTGAATAAATAAATGGATGTTGTTTTCATAATGAAAATGATAATACACATGGATTCGTATAGCGCTTAATACAGCGCCTTGCATATATATATATATATATATCTCGAGGTAATGTCAAAAGTAGGATTGAATCAAACCGGTGCAAGTATGTCTTGGAAGAAAGTTTCGACATATTCCATATTCGGGTAAACTGATACTCATCAAAATCGTTCTCTTCTCTCTTGCTTTTGATTTTCTTGCCCCTTTTCCTTTCTCATATCTTATTTTGTTAATTGTTGTGCTTCTATAATTTTGTACAAGAGAAAGTGAGGAATTATAATCAATTTTTCATATGTTTTATTCTTTGGGAATGAATATTGCATGGAGATCCTATATTGGAACGTAGGATCTGTATGTCGCCATCTCTGGGCAAGGGATGGTGCAGGCACCAATTCCGCGACGCCTAGACCAATGAAAGGATCGGATCCCCGCCGATCGAGACAAATGCTCATTTGCATACGGACCGCAGCATACGGATCCGGCCCGCGTATAAAAGGAATCGTTCTCGCTGGCCATTCACATTATCCAAAGAATATTCGCTTGACGCACGCTTCCATCTTTACAGACCAGAAAACCTCATTTCATCATGGCTCCAACAGGTCAAGTTGCTAAGAAAGGCTCCAAGAAGGCAGTCAAGGCCCCTCGGCCAAGCGGTGGCAAGAAGAGGAACAGGAAAAGGAAGGAGAGTTATGGTATCTACATCTACAAAGTCCTCAAGCAGGTTCATCCTGATACCGGCATCTCCAGTCGGGCCATGATCATCATGAACAGCTTCGTCAACGACATCTTCGAGCGAATTGCCGGCGAATCTTCCCGCCTCGCTCAGTACAACAAGAAGTCAACCATCAGCAGTCGCGAGATTCAGACCGCCGTCCGCCTTATCCTCCCCGGAGAGCTGGCGAAGCACGCTGTGAGCGAGGGTACCAAAGCAGTGACGAAATACACTACTTCCAAGTAGACAAGTCATATCCTGCTCTCATCGGACATACAACGGCCCTTTTCAGGGCCACACAAATATTCAAGAAAGAATGATTTCCTAAAAATGTAGCGTAGCGTCTTTTTAGAATTTAATTTCATTTAATACACTGAGAATTTAAGGAGAATTATGATAGGTGTATGAAAACTCATTATATAACAGTATAACATAATGTTAGACTGGCTTATATATATTAATCTAGGGCATTTGAAGTGTAGTCATGATGCTATGCATAGATGGGAGAAGAAAATAATCGAGTTCATAAAAAAAATAGAATTACAAATCAAGATGCCAGCATGTCGACAATTGTATACATCCCTGCAATCATTTCTTGACAGGTTGATGAGATATTACAGGTTAAGCCGGTTAAGCGAAGGGATTTTGCTTGTCCCCATGCCTTCCTCCCTCTCGTCCGCCCCTCAAAAATCAGTCGAGCCAGACTCTCATAGTCAAACGTCTACATCATCTACATCATAATTTGATAAAATGCATATTCTCGTAACTGGCAGCCGAATTCTCGGCTTGCCATGTTCCCAGCTTTAAAGTGGTAGCGCCACCTTTCGACACATTCTATTGACGCTGCATATACGGCGTCGCCAAGTTCCCTTCCGTCACCCGCTAAACAAAAGAACAACCCGGTTGACCAATCAAAGAGCTTTACAAACGTAGAGCGACGACACCAGGATCCTTCGCAGCTCATATAAATAGCTGAAAATTGCCAGTGTTGCTCATTCATCCCGTCACTCGTGTTAGAAGCACTGAACCTACTGTCTCTCAAGCAACCATGGCACGCACCAAGCAGACCGCTCGCAAATCTACAGGAGGAAGGCTCCCCGCAAGCAGCTGGCAACCAAGGCTGCCAGAAAGAGTGCCCCGCCACTGGAGGGTCAAGAAGCCTCATCGATACAGGCCTGGCACAGTTGCCCTGAGGAGATTCGCCGCTACCAGAAGAGCACTGAACTTCTCATCCGAAAATTACCATTCCAGCGTCTAGTGCGTGAGATTGCACAGGACTTCAAGACAGAGCTACGTTTCCAGAGTTCCGCCGTGATGGCCCTTCAAGAAGCCAGCGAGGCATATCTGGTTGGCCTCTTTGAGGACACCAACCTGTGTGCCATCCACGCCAAGAGGGTTACCATCATGCCTAAAGACATTCAGCTCGCCCGTCGAATCCGCGGAGAACGCGCCTAGAGCGATCGGCACAGCATCGGCACAGCCCATGCACCGCATACACAAACGGCTCTTTTCAGAGCCACCACAACCCAAGAAAGAATCACTGCATGACCATCGACGATATTATAATCACGTTATAAGCTTTACAATGTACAGCTACATGTATATGCGTGAAATTGATATATAACAGAGTTTAGATAAGCAATATGATGAGTTTGAAAATGATGAACACGTATAGTATAGAGTTAGTAAGAGAGAAAAATAAAGGCATATTCAGAAATAGCTTCATGTCAATCTATGAATGAACCCCAAATAATGAAACAACGCTAGATGAAACATATATTCATCAGGAGTAAATTCAGACTTTGAAAGAGAGTAAGGCGATTGATCTCGTTAATATAACATGTAATATAACACATAATGACATATAGAACCTTAAAATATTAGGAATAGTGACACCGTGCACTTTCTTTTGTCAATGTATGTACTTGGAACGGGTTACAGTTTTAGCACACTTTCAGGCGTTGTCGTCCCAAATATTTGAATTGACCTGTTTTGAAAGAATGTACGAGATTCAAGAAACCCTGTACAATCTGATTTAGTACTAGTTGTGATATCAGTGGAGAAAATGGAGAAGTCGCCGCGAGATGGCACCATTCACTATTGCTGCGAAACAGAATGATGAGATGCGGTCAGCTGCCCGCTGATTGGACAATAGTCACAATGCCCCGGCGGTCACTGCGACCCTAACGCCAGGTATAAATAGCCGCCAAACGCTACAGAGGCATACATTCAAGTCATCGTACTTCGTTACGTCCTGTACTTCGCTTCGATTCACTCTCAACTCATCAAAACATCATGTCTGGCAGAGGAAAAGTGGAAAGGCCCGCACCAAGGCAAAGACTCGCTCATCCCGTGCCGGCCTCCAGTTTCCAGTGGGACGTGTTCATCGGTTTCTCCGAAAGGGCAACTATGCAAAGAGGGTCGGCGGTGGAGCCCCTGTCTACATGGCTGCCGTCCTAGAGTACCTTACTGCCGAAATCTTGGAACTCGCAGGCAACGCTGCCCGCGACAACAAGAAATCTAGGATCATCCCTCGCCACCTTCAACTCGCTGTGCGTAATGACGAAGAACTCAACAAGCTCTTGGGCGGGGTGACGATCGCTCAAGGTGGTGTTCTGCCCAACATCAAGCCGTGTTGCTTCCCAAGAAGACTGCTAAATCAAGCTAGAGTTTGCTCCCTGCAAATCCTGACACCTCAACGGCCCTTATCAGGGCCACCAATTACTCACGAAAGAATTGTTTTATTTATGAATCCTCCTCCCCCACAGTTGCCCCAACCCCCTCTCTCTCTCTCTCTCTCTCTCTCTCTCCATTAGTAGCCTATAACACGATAGATGAATGAAGTCTTAATGATTGTTATTTATATATATATATATGTATATAACCATATATGCTATGTAAAAGTATGTGTATAAAGCAGTAAATTAAATAAAAAATTAAGCAAAGAGGTTAATTACAAATGAATGTACAGTTACTACTAGTATGGTGATCATGCGAAACATTAGCTTTTTAGTCTGCATTATAATTGGAAACAACGAATATATATATATATATATATATATATATATATATATCCTGAATTTGACTGCGTTTCAAGAGGGTGACGAAACCGTGAAAGCTTGGTTAATGGCGTTATCGCCACTTGTAGATGTTTTGCGTATTACATCTGCTTGTGATAAGTTATCTTTTTCAAATTCATATAACGATGGTGTACATTGTACATATAGGAAGGAAAAGATGAAGAAGAAAGACAAGAATATTACGGAGAAGGAGAAGGAGAAGAAGAAGAAGAAGAAGAAGAAGAAGAAGAAGAAGAAGAAGAAGAAGAAGAAGAAGAAGAAGAAGAAGAAGGGAGGGGGAGAAGGATAAGAGCATATATATGGAAAAGAAAGGAAAAAAATTCTGAAAACAAACACAAACTGGCATGCAGTCATGGGGCGAACGACCCGGATTGTTTCCCCACGTACGCATCCATGCCGTATATTGCTGACGTTCCCGAGAAATGGTTACTTGTGTTGTGAACAGATTCCATCCCACTGTGGCATTGCAGGAAACTAAGAAGGCCGACAGCTTAGCCAAATCAGCCATAACAAAAGATATTGAAATTGTTCTTCCTGCCAGCTGTAAAGATGTTTTCAAAAATTCGATATAAATCATTAAGGCAATGGCAACTCCAATGGGATAATTCCCAAAGAGGCCGGTTCTTGCACCATATTCAACCAAAAATCCAACCTACATTTGAATCCAACCTGAATAGTAGAAGAAGAAAGCATAATTCACCGACTGAGTCGGTAGTTGTTTATTAAACGAAACCCTCTTCAAACTAAGCAAACATCCAAATGGTCTTTGTTCACATTGAAGGAAACAGAAAATGTACAACATTATATCAAGACTGCAAACAGTTCGACAGAGAAAGAAGACAACTTCGACTAAGAAATAAGAACGCACCACTAAGCCTGGAAAACATACTCTCCCCAAAGAATCAACGAACGATATTAAGTTATGTACGACAAACAAAGAAATACGATATCCTTTAAATCCTACATTAACTACCTACATTAAAAAACATATAATAATAATATCTGAAAAAGCTTCCAGAATAACAAAATATCATAAAAAAGAATATTTTGTAACCAAAGATTCTTATACAAGAACGAATTATCCTATTATTATTATTTATCAGTGGACTATTCTTCCACGTTCCCCCTTTCGGGACAACATAGTAGTAAGCTAGGGGCCGGGCACCACAGGCCCGCACTGGAGTTACCTAGGGAGTGTCCCCTCCCTGAAAAGCTGTCAAAATGCACCTTAACAGCAGGTAAGATGGTGCACAACTAGGGGGCTGGTGGACCGCGATGTGCCATCTAGCCGAAATAATGTTTCAAAATAATCAAAAGAAAATGTTTTTTTATTTATTAATGTTTTTCAGATATTATCAAATTACCCCAAATATAATTTACCTCACCCCAATCTACTGCCTCACTTGCTCTAGCAAACGGGCACGGCGGCCTGGTGGCCGGGGCCGGAGGTGGTTGGCAAGCGCAACCCCGCCGGTCAACGGTTGAGGAAACCCCCGTCGTCGCTCAGTGTGAGGCTCAATGCCTACACAGGGTGCGGCGGCCTTCCTCTTCGCGGCTCCCCGCGAGATTAAGCAGGCACTGGAGAGGCCTTTGGATCTTGGCGGGGAGTAACCCGGTCCGGCAGGCTCGCCGTCGTCTGGTTTGCTAGACAAGCACACAATAATATAAAAGATAGCACTACATACCTTCTAATGTGTTCTTTTCTCCTATCATTTTAATGCGCGTATATATAAATAGTAGAAATAAAACAAACCGCTAGTACATAGTAGGCCTAAACACGATAATTAATATAATATATGTGTGTCCTGTGAATAAGTAGATATAGTACATGCGTAATGGTGTATATAGCGGGTCTACATGACAACTAAGGAAGGAAAACGATATACATAAATATAAATTATAAGGCTCTATGGTATAAACAGATCTAGTATGGGTAGGTATGTACCGGTGGGCATATTTAATCGATAAACGTGTACATGTATATAGGTGTATATATATATATAAATATATATGAGCGCCTTTTCCCTGGTTTATTTTTCTCTTCTGATACAATTAGGAGACTACTACGTAATTGTTAAAATAATTATAAGGCAAGTCACTGTCTATCCATCTACACGTCCAATGCATGCTTCTGTTCATTTTATTCTTGTTTTTGTTTAGTGTGAAGAAAGAGGAAAAAAAGTGCTTATTAATTTCTCCGCGTGTTTAAACAGTACAACCTAGGTCAAAACTATAAAACGACTCGACTAACATGACAAGTATTGTAAAAAAAAAAATCAGAATAGGCGTAAATAGTCAATTGTGACTGAACGCCACAAATTTAAACAACAACAACGAAATGGTTACTTGTTTTGTTCACCTCCCGACGCACAGTATACCAAGATGGCTGAGAAGGATAGCACTAAGAAGGTTACTACTAAGAAGCCGGCGGCCCACCCCCCTGCTGCCGAGATGGTGGAGACAGCAATCGCCGAGTTGAAGGACCGCAATGGCTCCTCGCTTCAGGCAATTAAAAAGTACATCGCTACCAATTTCGATGTGCAGATGGACCGACAGCTCCTATTCATCAAGCGGGCCCTAAAGTCTGGCGTGGAGAAGGGCAAACTGGTGCAGACGAAGGGAAAGGCTTCGGGGTCTTTCAAGCTGAATGTGCAGGCGGCCAAGGCACAGGCGTCGGAGAAGGCCAAGAAGGAGAAGGAGAAGGCGAAACTGCAAGCACAGCGTGAGAAGGCCAAGGAAAAGGCTGCAGCAAAGAAGGAGAAACAGCAGAAGGCAGCCGCCGCAAAGAAGGTCAAGACAGCCCCCAAGAAAGCGAAGCCAGCAAAGAAATAGCACTAATCGGATCCCCGCCGATCGAGACAAATGCTCATTTGCATACGGACCGCAGCATACGGATCCGGCCCCGTGTATAAAAAGGAATCGTTCTCGCTGGCCATTCACATTATCCAAAGAATATTCGCTTGACGTACGCTTCAATCTTTACAGACCAGAAAACCTCATTTCATCATGGCTCCAACAGGTCAAGTTGCTAAGAAAGGCTCCAAGAAGGCAGTCAAGGCCCCTCGGCCAAGCGGTGGCAAGAAGAGGAACAGGAAAAGGAAGGAGAGTTATGGTATCTACATCTACAAAGTCCTCAAGCAGGTTCATCCTGATACCGGCATCTCCAGTCGGGCCATGATCATCATGAACAGCTTCGTCAACGACATCTTCGAGCGAATTGCCGGCGAATCTTCCCGCCTCGCTCAGTACAACAAGAAGTCAACCATCAGCAGTCGCGAGATTCAGACCGCCGTCCGCCTTATCCTCCCCGGAGAGCTGGCGAAGCACGCTGTGAGCGAGGGTACCAAAGCAGTGACGAAATACACTACTTCCAAGTAGACAAGTCATATCCTGCTCTCATCGGACATACAACGGCCCTTTTCAGGGCCACACAAATATTCAAGAAAGAATGATTTCGTAAAAATGTAGCGTAGCGTCTTTTTAGAATTTAATTTAACTGAGAATTTAAGGAGAATTATGATAGGTATATGAAAACTCATTATATAACAGTATAACATATATATTAATCTAGGGCATTTGAAGTGTAGTCATGATGCTATGCATAGATGGGAGAAGAAAATAATCGAGTTCATAAACAAATAGAATTACAAATCAAGATGCCAGCATGTCGACAATTGTATACATCCCTGCAATCATTTCTTGACAGGTTGATGAGATATTACAGGTTAAGCCGGTAGCGAAGGGATTTTGCTTGTCCCCTGGTTCATCCCTCTCCCCCATGCCTTCCTCCCTCTCGTCCGCCCCCTCAAAAATCAGTCGAGCCAGACTCTCATAGTCAAACGTCTCCATCTACATCATAATTTGATAAAATGCATATTCTCGTAACTGGCACCACTACGAATTCTCGGCTTGCCATGTTCCCAGCTTTAAAGTGGTAGCGCCACCTTTCGACACATTCTAATTGACGCTGCATATACGGCGTCGCCAAGTTCCCTTCCCGTCACCCGCTAAACAAAAGAACAACCCGGTTGACCAATCAAAGAGCTTTACAAACGTAGAGCGACGACACCAGGATCCTTCGCAGCTCATATAAATAGCTGAAAATTGCCAGTGTTGCTCATTCATCCCGTCACTCGTGTTAGAAGCACTGAACCTACTGTCTCTCAAGCAACCATGGCACGCACCAAGCAGACCGCTCGCAAATCTACAGGAGGGAAGGCTCCCCGCAAGCAGCTGGCAACCAAGGCTGCCAGAAAGAGTGCCCCCGCCACTGGAGGGGTCAAGAAGCCTCATCGATACAGGCCTGGCACAGTTGCCCTGAGGGAGATTCGCCGCTACCAGAAGAGCACTGAACTTCTCATCCGAAAATTACCATTCCAGCGTCTAGTGCGTGAGATTGCACAGGACTTCAAGACAGAGCTACGTTTCCAGAGTTCCGCTGTGATGGCCCTTCAAGAAGCCAGCGAGGCATATCTGGTTGGCCTCTTTGAGGACACCAACCTGTGTGCCATCCACGCCAAGAGGGTTACCATCATGCCTAAAGACATTCAGCTCGCCCGTCGAATCCGCGGAGAACGCGCCTAGAGCGATCGGCACAGCATCGGCACAGCCCATGCACCGCATACACAAACGGCTCTTTTCAGAGCCACCACAACCCCAAGAAAGAATCACTGTTTAACGAAATGAACACAATGCATGACCATCGACGATATTATAATCACGTTATAAGCTTTACAATGTACAGCTACATGTATATGCGTGAAATTGATATATAACAGAGTTTAGATAAGCAATATGATGAGTTTGAAAATGATGAACACGTATAGTATAGAGTTAGTAAGAGAGAAAAATAAAGGCATATTCAGAAATAGCTTCATGTCAATCTATGAATGAACCCAAATAATGAAACAACGCTAGATGAAACATATATTCACCAGGAGTAAATTCAGACTTTGAAAGAGAGTAAGGCGATTGATCTCGTTAATATAACATGTAATATAACACATAATGACATATAGAACCTTAACATATTAGGAATAGTGACACCGTGCACTTTCTTATGTCAATGTATGTACTTGGAACGGGTTACAGTTTTAGCACACTTTCAGGCGTTGTTGTCCCAAATATTTGAATTGATCTGTTTTGAAAGAATGTACGAGATTCAAGAAACCCTGTACAATCTGATTTAGTACTAGTTGTGATATCAGTGGAGAAAATGGAGAAGTCGCCGCGAGATGGCACCATTCACTATTGCTGCGAAACAGGATGATGAGATGCGGTCAGCTGCCCGCTGATTGGACAATAGTCACAATGCCCCGGCGGTCACTGCGACCCTAACACCAGGTATAAATAGCCGCCAAACGCTACAGAGGCATACATTCAAGTCATCGTACTTCGCTACGTCCTGTACTTCGCTTCGATTCACTCTCAACTCATCAAAACATCATGTCTGGCAGAGGAAAAAGTGGAAAGGCCCGCACCAAGGCAAAGACTCGCTCATCCCGTGCCGGCCTCCAGTTTCCAGTGGGACGTGTTCATCGGTTTCTCCGAAAGGGCAACTATGCAAAGAGGGTCGGCGGTGGAGCCCCTGTCTACATGGCTGCCGTCCTAGAGTACCTTACTGCCGAAATCTTGGAACTCGCAGGCAACGCTGCCCGCGACAACAAGAAATCTAGGATCATCCCTCGCCACCTTCAACTCGCTGTGCGTAATGACGAAGAACTCAACAAGCTCTTGGGCGGGGTGACGATCGCTCAAGGTGGTGTTCTGCCCAACATCAAGCCGTGTTGCTTCCCAAGAAGACTGCTAAATCAAGCTAGAGTTTGCTCCTGCAAATCCTGACACCTCAACGGCCCTTATCAGGGCCACCAATTACTCACGAAAGAATTGTTTTATTTATGAATCCTCCTCCCCACAGTTGCCCCCACTCTCTCTCTCTCTCTCTCTCCATTAGTAGCCTATAACACGATAGATGAATGAAGTCTTAATGTCTGGCAGTAGGTTCAGTGCTTCTAATACGAGTGACGGGGTCATCTGCACATCGAAATTGGTAGCGATGTACTTCTTAATTGCCTGCAGCGAGGAGCCATTGCGGTCCTTCAACTCGGTGATTGCTGTAGCAACCATCTCGGCAGCCGGGGGGTGGGCCGCCGGCTTCTTAGTAGTGACCTTCTTAGTGCTATCCTTTTCAGCCATCAAGTCATTCAAGTCATCGTACTTCGCTACGTCCTGTACTTCGCTTCGATTCACCCTCAACTCATCAAAACATCATGTCTGGCTCGCTCATCCCCGGCCTCAGTTTCAGTGGGACGTCATCGGTTTCTCCTCTAGGACGGCAGTTCCAGTATAGTTGCAGAAACGATGAACACGTCCCAGGAAGATGAGAGTCCATGATGTTTGATGAGTTGATTTAGAAAGATGATATATTATATATATATGTATATAACCATATATGCTATGTAAAAGTATGTGTATAAAGCAGTAAATTAAATAAAAATTAAGCAAAGAGGTTAATTACAAATGAATGTACAGTTACTACTAGTATGGTGATCATGCGAAACATTAGCTTTTTAGTCTGCATTATAATTGGAAACAACGATATATATATATATATATATATATATATATATATATATTTACCTGAATTTGACTGCGTTTCAAGAGGGGTGACGAAACCGTGAAAGCTTGGTTAATGGCGTTATCGCCACTTGTAGATGTTTTGCGTATTACATCTGCTTGTGATAAGTTATCTTTTTCAAATTCATATAACGATGGTGTACATTGTACATATAGGAAGGGAAAAGATGAAGAAGAAAGACAAGAATATTACGGAGAAGGAGAAGGAGAAGAAGAAGAAGAAGAAGAAGAAGAAGAAGAAGAAGAAGAAGAAGAAGAAGAAGAAGAAGAAGGGGAGGGAAGAATAAGAGCATATATATGGAAAAGAAAGGAGAAAAAATTCTGAAAACAAACACAAACTGGCATGCAGTCATGGGGGCGAACGACCCGGGATTGTTTCCCCACGTACGCATCCATGCCGTATATTGCTGACGTTCCCGAGAAATGGTTACTTGTTTTGTTCACCTCCCGACGCACAGTATACCAAGATGGCTGAGAAGGATAGCACTAAGAAGGTTACTACTAAGAAGCCGGCGGCCCACCCCTGCTGCCGAGATGGTGGCGACAGCAATCGCCGAGTTGAAGGACCGCAATGGCTCCTCGCTTCAGGCAATTAAAAAGTACATCGCTACCAATTTCGATGTGCAGATGGACCGACAGCTCCTATTCATCAAGCGGGCCCTAAAGTCTGGCGTGGAGAAGGGCAAACTGGTGCAGACGAAGGGAAAGGAGCTTCGGGGTCTTTCAAGCTGAATGTGCAGGCGGCCAAGGCACAGGCGTCGGAGAAGGCCAAGAAGGAGAAGGAGAAGGCGAAACTGCAAGCACAGCGTGAGAAGGCCAAGGAAAAGGCTGCAGCAAAGAAGGAGAAACAGCAGAAGGCAGCCGCCGCAAGAAGGTCAAGACAGCCCCAAGAAAGCGAAGAAGCCAGCAAAGAAGACAACCGACAAGAAGAAGACTCCGAAGAAGGCGCTCAAGAAGGCAGCAGCCAAGAAATCAACACCAAAGAAGACGCCCAAGAAGGCAGCCGCAAAGAAACCGAAGACTGCCAAGCCCAAGAGCAAGAAGCCTGCGGCAAAGAAGGCTGCAAAGTCCAAGTGATTTGCACGCCCACTTTCCAATCCTACCAAAACGGCTCTTTTCAGAGCCACCACATGTCAAGAAAGAACGCTTGTCTAAATGCACTCATAAGAGTCTATGATTATGTGTAATGAAAACAATTATTAAAAAAAAGAAGGGAATAGAATGAAATGAATTATGGATGGGAATTATGCGGGGATACTGATCATGTGCGAACAAATGAGGGGCGAGGAATGTATTGCAATCGAGTAATATTGAGTAATAAAGGTGATGACCGATTTCTAAGTTAATTAAGTCTCGTCATCACTGTGAAATTTTGATAAGTTTCGTCATCGATGTGTACTGTTGGATAATATTCCTCATCCACTGATATTTCAACTCGAGTATTCAACAAAGGCCTATCTTGATGCATGCATGTACTTTGTCAAGAAAGAATGGGGAGAAAACTCGTGAATTTGTGTATTTGGTCATCGTGCAGGGTCTTAAATGAAACAAACAAAAGTTAGAACACACGGGCAATGGCGAGATGGCAACTATGCTAGCGAATATTCGCCACAGGGGCGCACTCGAATGGGGAGTCTACGCACTCTCAGTCCCGCATACCGAGTGATGCCGAATCTCGTCACCCAAGTCCGCAATGGTGTAACAATAGTCGCTGTAGATTGAGAATCTACTGAGAATCTATTGAAATCTATTGAATCTTTTGCTGCGTTTTCTGATTATTTTCGGTAAATCTTTTACTGAATTCGCTTGGATTTTGACTGATAAGACTTCAATAACACCGATGATTGGATTGTAATTGTTATTTGTAATTCGGATTGTGTTTATTTGGATTTGAAGAAGGATAAGGTAGGCTTACATATATATATATTTTAGTTTTTGTTTGTGTGTGTGTGTATGAGCGAGCGAATGAGTATTATGGAAGACCCCTATTCTTCCGGGAAGAGGCCTACGACCAGGCTGCAATCAACGAGGGTCGGGGTTTTTATCCGGGAGAGGAGGGTGAATTCAACGATAACGAGGGTTGGAACGAAGTTAATAGAAAGACAAAAACGGCAAAGAACCGGAAGCAGTCCACCAGAGGATAGAACAAAGTCCCAAAACCAATATAAAAAACAAAAACTAGATGTAAACTACATGGTAACTGTCAAAGCGACAGAAGAGGGGAAAAATATCTGCCAACTTAACCCAGTAAAAATAATTGAAGACATCAATAAGGCAATAGGAGAAGTCAAGAAAGTAAAAAAAGTAAATGGTACCATCCTTATCACATGCTCCAACAACAATCAACTGACGAAGGCTCTACAAATAACAGAAATAGTGAAAATACCAGTTACCTGCACTATATCCCAGAAAAAACCCAAAACATGCAAGGGTGTTATACATAATGTAGACAAAGCTATCCCCGAGGAAGACCTGTACCATTTACTTAAGGAACAAAATATATGCTATGTGAAAAGATTCCTAAAAAGAACAAATGGAATTCTAGTCCCCACCCCATCAGTTTTGTTAACATTCAATAGCGATAGCAGACCCAATAAAGTAAAATTTTGTATGAATCATATAGAGTAGATATATATAACCCACCAGTGGTACGCTGCCACAAGTGCCAACTGTTTGGACATGTCCAGAAATATTGTAAAAAGGAAATAAGATGTGTTAGATGTGGGGGAAAACATGCATTTACAGACTGTACAAATAAAGAAGAACCTAAATGTTTTAGATGCAATAAACGTCACTCGGCCGCATACAAGGGTTGCACCTTTATAAAACAGCCCAGAACATTCAAACAATAAAAATAAAGGAACAAATCACATATGCTCAGGCCGCTAAAGAATATAAAAGACAACCGGTACCCGTTCAGGCACAGACAAGCAAGCAAACCTACTCACAAGTACTCAGCCAACCCCAACAAAATGCCACTACTTTAGAACAATCCCAACAAACACTAAAGACCAACGAACCCAAGACCAATATCCCCCAACCTAACTTTAAACCAAATCCCACTCAATCTAAAATTCCTGTTCCAGCTAAGAAAGCCCAACAACCCCAGCCAAACAAAACCGATAATCAGCCTATCCAATTGAACCCCACTGACTTTCTTTCCTTCATTGTCTTTATAATAAACAACCTCGACAAAGAGACCTCCCACTCTAATAGAATTCGTCTAGTAGTTGACGCAGCAAAGCATTGTCTCAATATACACAATATAGGACCAGAGAGCTTACACGAACGCTTCAATTAACAACCAACAAGAAGCAAACAATAGTAGGCCCCCCAAGCCTCTCAGTATAGTTCAATGGAACGCACAATCTATGAATGCTCACGGACCGGATTTTTATGATTCAATATTTAAAAAGAACCTATATACCACCAAGCCTGATATAATTTGCGTTCAGGAAACCTTTTTCCATGACTATAATGTCTTTAATATTCCAAACTATACCCATATCATAACAAACAGGGGATTCGAACAAAGAGGGGCTCGCTATTTATATCAACAACAGTCTTACTTTTAGAAATAAAGACACCCCCATAGAAGAAGAATACCAGAAAATAGATATTGTTGTAAATAATCAGATCTTCACCCTGATAAATTATTACAACCCATGCAAAAATAAATCTAGACAATTTGAATAAGTTGTTAGAAAATTGTCAAGAAAATATCATAGTAGTAGGCGATTTTAATAGCCATAGTTATATATGGGGCAGTTCAAAAGAAGATTATAATGGCAAAGAAATTTTAAAATTCATAGATCACAACAACTTAGTACTTTTAAATGATGGAACTGCAACTAGAATGGACCCACATACAGGAAAACATTCGAATCTAGATTTGTCTCTTGCATCAATAACTTTGGCATCTAAAATAGAGTGGCAAGTTCTACCTGTTTTATTTGGCAGTGACCACTATGTCATACAAATAAATCTTTATATCAATACAAATAAAACAAATAACACAAAATGTCAAAACTCAGAAACAACGTGGTCCTTTAAAAATGTGAATTGGGATATATATAAGAATTATATATCATCTGAAATCAATCCAATTAATATAAACAATAGCACTATTCAAGAGCAATATAATATATTAATAGACAGTATTAGAAAAGCTGCAAATAAAACTATGCTCAAAACACATAGGAAAAAACACATTTAAATCCAATACCGTGGTGGTCAGAAGAATGTGATCGAGCTATAAAAGAAAGAAATAGAGCTAAAAACAGACTAAATAGAAATCTTGTCCTACAGGATTTAATAGAATTCAAAAGAAAAAGCCCTGGCACAAAAATAATTAGAAACGCAAAAGAACATATATGCGCAAATACTGCATCTCCCTAAACAGGACTTCCCAAATAGGAAAAGTTTGGAAACAGGTTAAAGACATTAATCAATCAGGCCAAAACCTTAAAAATTTTCAAACTTAATAGACCCCGAAAATGAAACTTCAAGTATAACCAACCCAATAGATAAAGCAAATCTCATAGCAAAACATCTCCAGTCAATTGATAATAGACTAAATGGTCAAGAAAAGGAGAAAAGACAGCTATATGAGAAAGAAGTGATTGACAAAGAAATCGCGAAAGATGGGGCCCCAAACTTTTACATCAACTTAATCAATGAAAGTTTCGCCAAACAGGAACTTATAGCAGCCATAAATGATATGAAAATACTGCCCCGGGCAAGGACGGAATTAAAATAATAATGATACAAAATCTACCAGAGGTTGCAAAAAACTTTCTTCTTGACCTTTACAACTTTATATGGGAACGGGGAACTTTCCCTGAACAATGGTATTTTACTATACAGGTCCCAATCCCCAAAAAATATAAAGATCCAACAAATCCTCATCATATCGGCCCATATCATTAACATCGATACTATGTAAGGTAATGGAAAAAATGATTAAAAAGAGAATAACGTGGTACTTTGAAAAGGAAAACATTATAACCCCATTCCAATCAGGATTCAGAAAAAACAGAAGCACAAAGGACCAACTTCTCAGGTTAGAAACTGATATACATAAAGGTTTGAATAATAAAGAATATACCACCACGGTTTTCTTGGACCTGGAAAAAGCATATGATCTATTATGGAAAAAAGGTTTAATTTACAAACTATACAAGATTGGATTCAGGGAAACATTTTAAAATGGACTCAAGCCTTTTTAGAGAATCGACACTGCGTCGTCAGAATTGATGGAACATACTCAGATCCATATACAATTCAAAACGGTATACCACAAGGTAGTAGTATTAGCCCTATTTTATTTAACATTATGCTAAATGACATCGACCTTAAAGACCCCTCAGTCAAAATATCATTATTCGCTGATGACTTAACGGTTTGGTACACCCACCCACATTTACAATATGCAGAGAAAAGAATACAAAGAGCAATTAACCAACTTTCTAAATGGTGCTCACAATGGGGACTATATCCCTCTCCAACTAAATCTGCCGTAGTTGTTTTTACTAATAGAATAAACAGTGTAACGGAAATAAAACTACAAGATATACTAATTAAACAATGTAATGAATATTGTTTCCTTGGAGTGTGGTTCGACCATAAACTCACCTGGAAAAAACATATAAACTATATAACAGAAAAATGTAATAAAAGACTAAATCTCCTACGTTGTATTTCGGGAACTCCATGGGGAAATAATAGCGATATATTATATATGGTGTATAAAGGACTAATCCGCTCTATACTAGATTACGGATGCGAACTATATGACTCAGCTTGTATAACTTTAAAAACAAGTAGACACAATACAATACAAAGCACTTAAAATTATCACTGGAGCTTTTAAACTAACATCCCTAGACGCCATGCAAGTTGAATGCGGGAAATGCCCCTGAGTCTGAGAAGACAACAGTTTTTAAACAATTATGTGATCTACCTAAATTTTTGTAACGATAGCCATCCAACTAAAGAAATTTTAAAACAATGTTGGCAATTCGAACAATGCAAATGGAAACCTGGAGAAGGACCTTTATCAAAAGAATAAAAACCAACATAAGTAAGAAAATTGAAAAATGGAATAGCTGTCAATCAAAATACCCATTTTGGCACCTTCCAATCCCACGTGTATCCTTTATAGTTCACAATAAAATGAACAAAAAAAATAACAATCAACATGTTTTAAAGGATTGTTCCTAGAAGTAATATCTACCTTATATGCAAACCACCTAAAAATTTATACCGACGGATCAAAACAAAATAATGATAACACAGGAGCTGCTTTTTATATCCCGGAATTGAACATTAAGAAATATGCTAAAATATCCCCAGTAAGCATAGCTAGGGCAGAGCTATCAGCTATAATATTAGCCTTAGAATGGCTGGAAAATCTTATATCTGTAAATGTAGTTATTTTGTCCGACTCATTATCGGCCCTACAATCTATCAGTAGTTATAAATATGAACAAAGTCTTGTTCTAGAAATTTTATACATTCTCAAACATCTAGAAAGAAAAAGAATATATGTGTATTTCGAATGGATACCATCCCACATCGGCTTACACGGGAATGATATAGTTGATCAACTTGCAAATAAGGCATCCAAAAGAAATTATATTGATTTTGAGATACCCCAAAATAGGAAAGAACATGAAAATGACAACAAATACCAATGCATAAAAGATTGGCAAGACATGTGGGACATCTCCACCAATGGTAGATATCTATATGTCATACAAAATAAAGTCAAACATTTTTACCTCCCTAAAAACCTAAATAGAAAAGACGAAACAACCCTACACCAATTTAGATTAGGAAAATGTCCATTAAATTTTTATCTACATGAATTAAAGAAACATCACGATGGAAAATGTTCATATTGTAATGTACCGGAAACTATCCATCATTACATATTTGAATGTAAAAGATATGAGCTATTAAGGAGGCCTATGGTCCAAAGGATAAAAAAACCTTTCCACATAAAGAACTACTTAACAGCGAAAATAATATCAAGGCTTTACTGACATTTGTCAAAAAATCAGGAAGATTCACGTTATTCTAATTGAACGTAAAAGGATTCAAAAGAAAATAATACCTGTATATTCCAAATTCTAAACCTTTCTAATATTAACATCACAATGCAGAAACCAAAGAAAAATGACAACTTGAATGAGTGATATCTCTAAAAACTGTTACTACTCCAAAAATACGAATATCTTTTAAATGCTGATATTCCTATATATGGACAACATTTTCTACTTATATTTCATTCATTTATATTTTATTTTTTCTTCCACGTACCCCTTTGGGGTCCTCATAATAGTAAGTTAGGGGCCCGGGCACCACCGGTCCGCACCGGAGTTACCTAGGGAGTGTCCCCTCCCCGAAAAGCTGGCATAAGGCACCTTGTCAACAGGTAAGATGGTGCAATGTTAGGGGGGCGGTGGATCGTGATGTGCCACCTAGCCGAAAATTATGTTCCAAATTAATCAAATAAGGAAAAAAAAGGGAAAAGTACAAAATTTCCCCACCCAAAATTCTATCCATTTGTATGTTTTTCTCAGATATCATCCAAACAATTCTAAGTTACCACCCAATACTAGGAACAAACCCAACTCTAACAGATATAGGAAGCGATGTTATAAATTAAGGTTTATTATAAGTAAAATGGATATATTTACAAATTTTTTTTTTTTTACCAAAGATTGTGGATCCTTATAAATTCTAGAAATTAAACAATCAGAGAACGTCTGGAAAACATTTATATTCATATTATATGGTAAATAGAAAGTAAGCCAGTATTTGTTACAATACTGTTTAGCTAATAGGATAACTGTTTCTAAAACTTTCACAAACAAAACAAAATAATAATAATAATAATAACTATTATTTCGGATAGTGTAATGGAGGAACTAAGAATTATATTTATAATATCGACTTTGATCTCCATATGTCTGTCCCCCAGTGAACCAGGGCTAAATACACCAATGAAGAAAGAAAGAGAGCACACAATCATGTAAGAGCACACGGCAGAGTCATTGAACATGATTACATCCCCCAATAACGTAATCACAAGAAAATGATTTACACACAAAATACTATTACCACAAATATGTTCTACCCTCACTGAAATCCATCGATTCACTTGTGTTAGATGACAAGCACGGCGGCCTGGTAGCTGGGGCCGGGGTGGTTGGCACGCGCAACCCGCCGGTCAACGGTTGAGGAAGCCTCCGTCGTTCGCTGAGTGTGAGGCTAAACGTCTACACAGGGTGCGGCGGATTTCCTCATCGCGGCTTCCCGCAGGATCGAAGCAGGCCTGGAGGAGCCGTAGTTCTTGGTGGGGAGTGACCCAGACTGGCAGGCTCGCCGTTGCCGAGCTCTCTAACCAAGATTTACAATGATGTAAAAGAAAACATTACAAAGTCAGACCTTATAATTATAGAGCATAGCATGTCATATCATGTTTACATCCTTTTATTGTGCATCGATGACTCATGCGTGCCTGCATATTATTTTCTCCGTGTTTATTTTACTTTTGTGGATTACTTCCAGAGGATGGTTTACATGGAGAGGGAATAGATCATTGGAATTGAAGAAAAAAGTTTTAGTGTAGAATATACATCGGGAGTGGTATCGCTGGTGATGTTCGTTTGTCTCGGGGTGTGGTCGGTGGGGGGTCTGGGGGATCGCGGCGTCTCGTGCGCCGCTGCGGCGCTTCGTAGGGTGATGGGGGCTGGTGTGGGCGGGCGTGTTTTGTCCTCTGCGGGGGGCCGGCGCGGCGGTGGATGGTTCGGTCGATGGTTGGATCGTTGGCGGGCGGGGCCTGTTGGCCGGCGCGCGCGGTGCTCGGTCGGTCGGCGGGCCGCTGGCTCGGCTAAGCGGGGCCGGCGGCCTGCTGATTGGTCCGGCGCCGTGTGCGTCGGCCGGTGGGCCTTGTTCGTTGTTGTTCCGGTTGTCGATCGGGTTGTTGGCCGCCGCGCCGGTCCTCCCGTGGGGTGTGGAGCGCGCTTGCTTGCATTGGTTTTTTGTCGCCTGGCGGGGTGTTGCGGGGGCGCGCGGGGCGTCGTGGTCTTTTGGATCCCTTGTTGGCCGCATTGCGGGGCGGGCGGGTGTCGCTGGCGATATTATTGTCGATACTACATCTGCAATGAGTAATATATCTAGCATTAGAATATACATGTTTATATTATTTAAACACAAAACAGTTTTAAAAATAAATTAGAGTATAAAATAAGTAATATATCTAGCATTAGAATATACATGTTTATACATGTTTATATTATTTAAACACAAAACAGTTTCAAAAATAAATTTGAGTATAAAATAAAGGTTTATTATAAGAAAAACGGATATATATACAATTAGAAGTAAGAAAAACTTTTCGTATAGAATATACATCTTAGTATTATTTTGAAAAGCAAAAAAGTAAAAAGGAAACAAATATATATAATGAAATTATAATATGAAACAAATAAAACAGTAAGAATGATATTGTCTATGTTAGTATAGATGTAAATACGTATATGTGTGTGCGTATGTATAGATATGTATATGTATACGTTTATATACGTGTATATGTATATCTCTTGTCAAAATCCAAGCAGAGCGCGAAAGGCAAAAATAGTCAACTTTGACTGAATTGCCTCAAAACCAAACCAAAACAAACCAATCACCATTCGCTCAGCGTAACATCCAGTTTTCAGGATCACACAGAACTCGCTCTCTCTCAACTATCATCATCATCATGTCAGGTCGCGGAAAAGGAGGAAAGGGACTCGGAAAGGGTGGTGCCAAACGTCATCGAAAGGTTCTACGTGACAACATCCAAGGCATCACCAAGCCTGCAATCCGTCGACTGGCTAGAAGGGGTGGCGTCAAGAGGATCTCTGGTCTCATCTACGAAGAGACACGCGGTGTACTGAAGGTCTTCTTGGAGAATGTCATCCGTGATGCAGTCACCTACTGCGAGCACGCCAAGCGCAAGACTGTCACAGCCATGGACGTGGTGTATGCACTGAAGAGGCAGGGACGTACATTGTACGGATTCGGCGGCTAAGTGTAGCAGACCTCTCTCCTAGGAAAAAAACGGCTCTTTTCAGAGCCACCAAATATTCAAGAAAGAATACTCGACTTGTATGTTAATACCGTGAAAGTAAAGAAGAAGGAGAAGAAAGAAGCCGTGAATAAGGCAAAACTGTACCTCCCAGAAGAGGTGATATTGATTGATTGATTGATTGATGTATTTCTGAAATTTAGACAGACAGGGTGACTCATTTTCCCCAACAATGGTGGTCTTCCATGAGACCTTGTTAAACATAATAATAAACTATAGTTCGAAATAAGTATAATAATTATAATAATAACAAAGTCATGAACATAAACAAAGATCAATTAAGAACATGTATAAACAAATATACAAAGTATTTTCAAGTTTTTAAATCCGATGAAAAGTAACTATTAGCATATTTCGGTATGCATTAGACTTTGAAAAAGGCAACATATACTTTTAAGAGTTCACTACTTAGGCTCAGTTAAGAAAGACATTAGGAATACCAAAATTGATTGATATAGTCATGTATGTATTCCAAACGAAAAGGCAAATTATGAAACAGAAAGCAGTATGAAATCTAGTTGGAAATAGTGTCTAGACATTGGCATTTGGAGTACGAGGGTCCTAATGTATTGAGAGTCCTAGGTAAAGAAAGAGAATTCTGATTCATTATTTAAAAAAAATGTATATGTTACTTACTGAACAGGCCACTCTGTGATAAAAGATATATAAATAAAAAAACTGAATAAATAAATGGATGTTGTTTTCATAATGAAAATGATAATACACATGGATTCGTATAGCGCTTAATACAGCGCCTTGCATATATATATATATATATATATATATATCTCCGAGGTAATGTCAAAAGTAGGATTGAATCAAACCCGGTGCAAGTATGTCTTGGAAGAAAAGTTTCGACATATTCCATATTCGGGTAAACTGATACTCATCAAAATCGTTCTCTTCTCTCTTGCTTTTGATTTTCTTGCCCCTTTTCCTTTCTCATATCTTATTTTGTTAATTGTTGTGCTTCTATAATTTTGTACAAGAGAAAGTGAGGAATTATAATCAATTTTTCATATGTTTTATTCTTTGGGAATTGAATATTGCATGGAGATCCTATATTGGAACGTAGGATCTGTATGTCGCCATCTCTGGGCAAGGGATGGTGCAGGCACCAATTCCGCGACGCCTAGACCAATGAAAGGATCGGATCCCCGCCGATCGAGACAAATGCTCATTTGCATACGGACCGCAGCATACGGATCCGGCCCCGTGTATAAAGGAATCGTTCTCGCTGGCCATTCACATTATCCAAAGAATATTCGCTTGACGTACGCTTCAATCTTTACAGACCAGAAAACCTCATTTCATCATGGCTCCAACAGGTCAAGTTGCTAAGAAAGGCTCCAAGAAGGCAGTCAAGGCCCCTCGGCCAAGCGGTGGCAAGAAGAGGAACAGGAAAAGGAAGGAGAGTTATGGTATCTACATCTACAAAGTCCTCAAGCAGGTTCATCCTGATACCGGCATCTCCAGTCGGGCCATGATCATCATGAACAGCTTCGTCAACGACATCTTCGAGCGAATTGCCGGCGAATCTTCCCGCCTCGCTCAGTACAACAAGAAGTTATTAAAAAAAAAAAGAAGGGAATAGAATGAAATGAATTATGGATGGGAATTATGCGGGGATACTGATCATGTGCGAACAAATGAGGGGCGAGGAATGTATTGCAATCGAGTAATATTGAGTAATAAAGGTGATGACCGATTTCTAAGTTAATTAAGTCTCGTCATCACTGTGAAATTTTTGATAAGTTTCGTCATCGATGTGTACTGTTGGATAATATTCCTCATCCACTGATATTTCAACTCGAGTATTCAACAAAGGCCTATCTTGATGCATGCATGTACTTTGTCAAGAAAGAATGGGAGAAAACTCGTGAATTTGTGTATTTGGTCATCGTGCAGGGTCTTAAATGAAACAAACAAAAGTTAGAACACACGGGCAATGGCGAGATGGCAACTATGCTAGCGAATATTCGCCACAAGGGGGCGCACTCGAATGGGGAGTCTACGCACTCTTAGTCCCGCATACCGAGTGATGCCGAATCTCGTCACCCAAGGTATCTACATCTACAAAGTCCTCAAGCAGGTTCATCCTGATACCGGCATCTCCAGTCGGGCCATGATCATCATGAACAGCTTCGTCAACGACATCTTCGAGCGAATTGCCGGCGAATCTTCCCGCCTCGCTCAGTACAACAAGAAGTTAACCATCAGCAGTCGCGAGATTCAGACCGCCGTCCGCCTTATCCTCCCCGGAGAGCTGGCGAAGCACGCTGTGAGCGAGGGTACCAAAGCAGTGACGAAATACACTACTTCCAAGTAGACAAGTCATATCCTGCTCTCATCGGACATACAACGGCCCTTTTCAGGGCCACACAAATATTCAAGAAAGAATGATTTCGTAAAAATGTAGCGTAGCGTCTTTTTAGAATTTAATTTAACTGAGAATTTAAGGAGAATTATGATAGGTATATGAAAACTCATTATATAACAGTATAACATATATATTAATCTAGGGCATTTGAAGTGTAGTCATGATGCTATGCATAGATGGGAGAAGAAAATAATCGAGTTCATAAACAAATAGAATTACAAATCAAGATGCCAGCATGTCGACAATTGTATACATCCCTGCAATCATTTCTTGACAGGTTGATGAGATATTACAGGTTAAGCCGGTAGCGAAGGGATTTTGCTTGTCCCCTGGTTCATCCCTCTCCCCCATGCCTTCCTCCCTCTCGTCCGCCCCCTCAAAAATCAGTCGAGCCAGACTCTCATAGTCAAACGTCTCCATCTACATCATAATTTGATAAAATGCATATTCTCGTAACTGGCACCACTACGAATTCTCGGCTTGCCATGTTCCCAGCTTTAAAGTGGTAGCGCCACCTTTCGACACATTCTAATTGACGCTGCATATACGGCGTCGCCAAGTTCCCTTCCCGTCACCCGCTAAACAAAAGAACAACCCGGTTGACCAATCAAAAGAGCTTTACAAACGTAGAGCGACGACACCAGGATCCTTCGCAGCTCATATAAATAGCTGAAAATTGCCAGTGTTGCTCATTCATCCCGTCACTCGTGTTAGAAGCACTGAACCTACTGTCTCTCAAGCAACCATGGCACGCACCAAGCAGACCGCTCGCAAATCTACAGGAGGGAAGGCTCCCGCAAGCAGCTGGCAACCAAGGCTGCCAGAAAGAGTGCCCCCGCCACTGGAGGGGTCAAGAAGCCTCATCGATACAGGCCTGGCACAGTTGCCCTGAGGGAGATTCGCCGCTACCAGAAGAGCACTGAACTTCTCATCCGAAAATTACCATTCCAGCGTCTAGTGCGTGAGATTGCACAGGACTTCAAGACAGAGCTACGTTTCCAGAGTTCCGCTGTGATGGCCCTTCAAGAAGCCAGCGAGGCATATCTGGTTGGCCTCTTTGAGGACACCAACCTGTGTGCCATCCACGCCAAGAGGGTTACCATCATGCCTAAAGACATTCAGCTCGCCCGTCGAATCCGCGGAGAACGCGCCTAGAGCGATCGGCACAGCATCGGCACAGCCCATGCACCGCATACACAAACGGCTCTTTTCAGAGCCACCACAACCCCAAGAAAGAATCACTGTTTAACGAAATGAACACAATGCATGACCATCGACGATATTATAATCACGTTATAAGCTTTACAATGTACAGCTACATGTATATGCGTGAAATTGATATATAACAGAGTTTAGATAAGCAATATGATGAGTTTGAAAATGATGAACACGTATAGTATAGAGTTAGTAAGAGAGAAAAATAAAGGCATATTCAGAAATAGCTTCATGTCAATCTATGAATGAACCCCAAATAATGAAACAACGCTAGATGAAACATATATTCACCAGGAGTAAATTCAGACTTTGAAAGAGAGTAAGGCGATTGATCTCGTTAATATAACATGTAATATAACACATAATGACATATAGAACCTTAACATATTAGGAATAGTGACACCGTGCACTTTCTTATGTCAATGTATGTACTTGGAACGGGTTACAGTTTTAGCACACTTTCAGGCGTTGTTGTCCCAAATATTTGAATTGATCTGTTTTGAAAGAATGTACGAGATTCAAGAAACCCTGTACAATCTGATTTAGTACTAGTTGTGATATCAGTGGAGAAAATGGAGAAGTCGCCGCGAGATGGCACCATTCACTATTGCTGCGAAACAGGATGATGAGATGCGGTCAGCTGCCCGCTGATTGGACAATAGTCACAATGCCCCGGCGGTCACTGCGACCCTAACACCAGGTATAAATAGCCGCCAAACGCTACAGAGGCATACATTCAAGTCATCGTACTTCGCTACGTCCTGTACTTCGCTTCGATTCACTCTCAACTCATCAAAACATCATGTCTGGCAGAGGAAAAGTGGAAAGGCCCGCACCAAGGCAAAGACTCGCTCATCCCGTGCCGGCCTCCAGTTTCCAGTGGGACGTGTTCATCGGTTTCTCCGAAAGGGCAACTATGCAAAGAGGGTCGGCGGTGGAGCCCCTGTCTACATGGCTGCCGTCCTAGAGTACCTTACTGCCGAAATCTTGGAACTCGCAGGCAACGCTGCCCGCGACAACAAGAAATCTAGGATCATCCTCGCCACCTTCAACTCGCTGTGCGTAATGACGAAGAACTCAACAAGCTCTTGGGCGGGGTGACGATCGCTCAAGGTGGTGTTCTGCCCAACATCCAAGCCGTGTTGCTTCCCAAGAAGACTGCTAAATCAAGCTAGAGTTTGCTCCTGCAAATCCTGACACCTCAACGGCCCTTATCAGGGCCACCAATTACTCACGAAAGAATTGTTTTATTTATGAATCCTCCTCCCCCACAGTTGCCCCAACCCCCACACTCTCTCTCTCTCTCTCTCTCCATTAGTAGCCTATAACACGATAGATAGACTTAAGATGAATGAAGTCTTAATGATTGTTATATATATATATATATATATATATATGTATACAACCATATATGCTATGTAAAAGTATGTGTATAAAGCAGTAAATAAAATCAAAAATTAAGCAAAGAGGTTAATTACAAATGAATGTACAGTTACTACTAGTATGGTGATCATGCGAAACATTAGCTTTTTAGTCTGCATTATAATTGGAAACAACGAATATATATATATATATATGATATTTCCCTGAATTTGACTGCGTTTCAAGAGGGGTGACGAAACCGTGAAAGCTTGGTTAATGGCGTTATCGCCACTTGTAGATGTTTTGCGTATTACATCTGCTTGTGATAAGTTATCTTTTTCAAATTCATATAACGATGGTGTACATTGTTCATATAGGAAGGGGGAAAGATGAAGAAGAAAGACAAGAATATTACGGAGAAGGAGAAGAAGAAGAAGAAGAAGAAGAAGAAGAAGAAGGGGAGGGGGGAGGGGGGGGGAGAAGGATAAGACCATATATATGGAAAAGAAAAAAGAAAAAAATTCTGAAAACAAACACAAGCTGGCATGCAGTCATGGGGGCGAACGACCCGGGATTGTTTCCCCCCACGTACGCATCCATGCCGTATATTGCTGACGTTCCCGAGAAATGGTTACTTGTTTTGTTCACCTCCCGACGCACAGTATACCAAGATGGCTGAGAAGGATAGCACTAAGAAGGTTACTACTAAGAAGCCGGCGGCCCACCCCCCTGCTGCCGAGATGGTGGCGACAGCAATCGCCGAGTTGAAGGACCGCAATGGCTCCTCGCTTCAGGCAATTAAAAAGTACATCGCTACCAATTTCGATGTGCAGATGGACCGACAGCTCCTATTCATCAGGCAGGCCCTAAAGTCTGGCGTGGAGAAGGGCAAACTGGTGCAGACGAAGGGGAAAGGAGCTTCGGGGTTTTTTTTAAAGCTGAATGTGCAGGCGGCCAAGGCACAGGCGTCGGAGAAGGCCAAGAAGGAGAAGGAGAAGGCGAAACTGCAAGCACAGCGTGAGAAGGCCAAGGAAAAGGCTGCAGCAAAGAAGGAGAAACAGCAGAAGGCAGCCGGCGCAAAGAAGGTCAAGACAGCCCCCAGGAAAGCGAAGAAGCCAGCAAAGAAGACAACCGACAAGAAGAAGACTCCGAAGAAGGCGCCCAAGAAGGCAGCAGCCAAGAAATCAACACCAAAGAAGACGCCCAAGAAGGCAGCCGCAAAGAAACCGAAGACTGCCAAGCCCAAGAGCAAGAAGCCTGCGGCAAAGAAGGCTGCAAAGTCCAAGTGATTTGCACGCCCACTTTCCAATCCTACCAAAACGGCTCTTTTCAGAGCCACCACATGTCCAAGAAAGAACGCTTGTCTAAATGCACTCATAAGAGTCTATGATTATGTGTAATGAAAACAATTTTTTTTTTAAAAAGGAAGGAAATATAATGATATTAAAAAAAGGGAATAGAATGAAATGAATTATGGATGGGAATTATGCGGGGATACTAATCATGTGCGAACAAATGAGGGGCGAGGAATGTATTGCAATCGAGTAATATTGAGTAATATCTATTGAGTAATAAAGGTGATGACCGATTTCTAAGTTAATTAAGTTTCGTCATCACTGTGAAATGTTTGATAAGTTTCGTCATCCATGTGTACTGTTGTATAATATTCCTCATCCACTGCTATTTCAACTCGAATACCGAATGATGCCGAATCTCGTCACTTTAGTCCGCAATGGTGTAATAATAGTCGCTGCAAATAGTTGCTGCAATTGCGCTTATTTGGAATTCATGGAGCATGCGATGTTTGATCATATGATGGTAAAGAGAAATTCGTGATATATGTACATTTTGTGAAAAAATTAAATTTGTGATTCAAACAGAGGATGTCATCGCAGAGATATGATCCTGTGAAGATCATTTTGTCGGTGATTTATGATATTATCGCGATATAAGCATTGTGGACTTATTATCATCCAGATCAGAAATCAGAAGGAACCGAGTACCGAGTGTTGGACTGAAACATTTGGTGTGTGTTATTCCTGGTTTTAGGAATTATAGTGAGGAAGCAGCGTGGTTGCTTACAGTTACTTTTGGAGTTAAATGTTTGTGTTGTAAAAAGATGGAATCCACAAATTAACCTTTTTCTTTTCCTAAAGGGGAGGGGGTTGGGGTTGAGTTTTTTTTTTTAATAACTTTTTCACATTTCCGGGGGCAAAAAGGAAAAACAAAATTAGTGCTCACCACCAGATGTTTTGTGATGTCAGAAGCGGCGCTTGATGGATAGGGTTTGGATTTGGCCGCTTGAGGGCGTAGTAAATTTTTGTGTGCTGCTAATTCTCCACGTCATGGGAAAGTTTGTTGCCCAGAGATGCCTTTGATTTCGTTTAATTTGTGATACAAGTCCAATGATGTAAGTAGCAATTATTGTGTTATCTTTAAGTTTATGAGTTATATTGTCTTTATAGCCAGATAGCATGAAGAAATGTGAAGTTTATGAAACTAAAATAAGGTGATAAAATAATGACGTGAATGAGTCGTTCACGTGAAACACGTGTACAGTGTATGTTACGTAATTGTAGTGCACGGTCGTGCGTGATAGTGTAGTAACATGAATGCATTTATAGCTAAAAAAAGAGGCGATATGAGAATGCTATTGAGCAAGATGCAAATTAGGGCGCCTCTGGAGGATGGGAGGATAGGAGTTTAAGAGCGAGTGGAGCTGCGTTAAAAATTGATTCAAAATTGGCCTAAAATATTTATTTTGATTTCAAGTTGACACTATATTACCTACAAAACACCATGTTTGGATCTAAGAGACTGAGACCATCCAATTCAGAAGACATTGCAGAAATGGACCCATCAAATGAAGGAACCACTCCGTCTCTACAGGAAACTACTACAGAGGTACGTTCTATCATGCCAGATAACATTGAGTCTATGTTACGTGACATTCTTGATAAAGTTGGAGTGCTTGATGGTATGTGCAAGAAAGTAGACATGATAACTGAGAAAATTACAAAAATTGAATCAAAGCTTGAATGTCTGGATACAAGGGTTTCGGATCTTGAGAATGGAACTGGATTTTTAGAAACAGAAATCACTGAAACAAAGTCAGAGGTGGAGAAAATAAAAGCCACGAGAGCAGATTATGGATATGTAAATGAGCCGAGAAAGAATATCGTTGATCTAGTAAACAGAAGTAAACAAAACAACGTCATCATTCACGGCATACCAGAAGGTGAAGAAAATTCCGTAACGCAAGATTGCGCACAATACGCCCGCCAGTTTTTCGCATCTCATTTGAATATGGAGATCGTGGAAGTGGAACGCGCCCATCGCACGCCACGAATATCACGTGCTCAAGCTGGTGACCAGCGCAACCCACGACCAAGACCCATTCATGTGAAGCTGCTACGCTTCACTGATCGCGAGTCAATCCTGAAGAAGAGCCCGACATTAAAAATGTTCGAATCCGCGGCGTAAAGGTTGGAATCAGCGACGATGTTCACCCAGATAATAGAAATGAACACAAACGGCTGATGACGAAAGTCAGGCAATTACGAGATGCAAATAGGTTTGCGTTTATTCCCAACTCCGTACCGAGAGTGATTAAATATAAGGATGGCCCCAAAGATGCTCCAGGACCCTTAAACACGCTTCGACCTTCAGATCTGAAAAATGACAAAGAAGAGGACAATAAAGAATTCTGAAATGTTGAAATAATAATTTGACCAAAAATATGAATTCATCAATCGTCAACTGAATTTGTATTTACTTTGTTAGAAAGAGATGGAGTAGAGACGCCGCGAATAGTCGAATTACAGTAGTTTTCGACTGTTTTTGACTATTTCTGCTCTATTTCTTGTCAGATATAGCTATGATTGATGTACTTCTGTCTATTTTAAGGCCTACTATGCATAATTAAAGTTCCTCCATTTTTACTATGTCAAATGACAGTAGACGGACAATCCAAACAGGAAGGGATTGTTCATTTTTTACATGTTTACTTAGAATTTGTATATACTGTTTTATTTTTTTCTTTTACTTTTTTCTTTTCATTTCCTTTTAACTTCATTTTTTATATTTTACCTTCAAAATTAAGCAATTCTCAACTTATATTACATCGTTCTACTTTAAATCATCAAATACAGTACATGATCATATGAAACTCATTGGTATAGACCCACTAGGCATTGTTATACTAATACATGACTTCGAAAATGATACGTGACTCTATAGATATTAAGATCGGGTGGATTAATGTACGAGGGCTTGGCAACCATTTAAAGAGACGCTGTGTATTTAATTGGATACGGAATTCTGACCACCATGTGATATTTTTACAGGAATCACATTCCTCTTCAGCTGTAGAAAAAAGATGGTGTCAGGAGTGGGGTTACAAAATAATATTCAGTCATGGTCGTTCAGATAGTGCAGGGGTTTGCATGCTCTTTAAACCTTCGGCGAATTTTGACATTTTAAATACGCACACGGATTGTAATGGCCGTATTCTTTTAGTTACAGTGAAGATTAATGATAGTGCGGTTACGCTTGTAAATATTTACGGCCCAAATAGTGACGACGGTATCTTTTTTTCGGAGTTACACGAATTGTTATGTAATTATGGTGAAGAGCCATATATATTAGGGGGAGATTTTAATACTATTTTGAATCCAAAGCTGGATAAATTTCCAAGATTGATTCAAAACCACCTTAATTGTTATAATGCCATTCAAAATATTATATCTGATTTTGAATTAGTTGATGTATGGAGACATCTTCACCCTACAGCATTGAGATATACTTGGATGTCTCACGATTGTAAAAGTGGAAGCCGTTTAGATTACTTTCTTATATCCCAGGGTTTGATTCAGTCAGTTAAAAAAAGTGAAATAACTTTTGGATATAAAAGTGACCATTTATTTGTATCCCTTCATTTGACAAAATCTGTTATCAAGAGAGGTCCAGGGTTTTGGAAACTCAATACCGCATTATTGACAGATGCAGATGTTGTGGAATCAATAAGAGACGAAATTAAAATAGTTTTGACAGAAAATGCAAGTTCGAGCTATAGTCAAAATGGGAATTTATGAAATTTAGGGTTCATTGTAAGTTTATCGAAATTTCCAAAGAGAAGAAAAGGGAACGCAACATGCGATTAAAAGAGTTAGAGAAAGAGATAAATATGTTAACCAACAATGAAGAATTTTTAATAATGAAAGTTTACGTAGTGATTTATGGGACAAAAAAACAGAATATGAACATTTACATAAAGAAATTGTTCGTGGTGTTATTGTTCGAACTAAAGCTAAATGGGTTTCAGAAGGTGAACGTAATACCAAATATTTTTTTAATTTAGAAAAAAGGAATTTTCAGCAAAAATGTATTTCCCGGCTTCAAACGGCAAATGGACCCATTACAGATTTCAAAGATATTCTCGAGGAAGAAAGGTTGTTTTACCTTAATTTATATGCATCTAGCGATAAACAAGATTTTCCTTGTGAATTCAATATGAAAGTTAATTTACCTAAATTGGATATCAAAGACGACGATTTTTCTTTAGGTGATCAAATTTCAGAGAAAGAGTGCTATGAAATTATTACAACTTTAAAAAATGACAAGTCACCGGGATCAGATGGACTTCCCATAGAGTTTCATAAAACATTCTGGTATGATATAAAAGGCTTGTTATGTTCCGTTTACAATTCCTCTTTGCTTGATAGCATCCTTCCTCTATCTATGCGAACAAGTATTATTACTTTGTTGCCAAAAAAAGGTAGAGATTTATTACTTCTCCAAAATTAGCGACCAATATCACTTCTTAACAGTGATTATAAGATTTTAGCAAAAATTCTCTCACTGCGAATGAAAAAGGTTTTAGGGCCTTTGATAAGTAATGACCAATATGGTTTTATTAAAGGACGTTTTATTGGAGAGAATATACGACTATTCATTGGTATACAAAACATTTGTAAAATAGAAAATATTGACGGTTTAGCTTTGAGTATTGACTTTGAAAAAGCTTTTGATATGATTGATTGGAATTTTATGTACGATGCTCTTCATGTATTTGGATTTGACCAGTATTTTATTAATTGGGTGAAATTACTGTATACAGACATACAAGGACGAGTTATTAATAATGGGTTTGCGTCAGATTCTTTTGAGATAAAGCGTGGTGTAAGACAGGGATGTCCTTTGTCTCCATATCTTTTTATTATTGCAGTTGAAGTACTTGGCTGTTACGTGAGACAAAATAAAGATATTCGTGGGTTAAAGGTATTAAATGAGGAAGTAAAGATTAGTCAATATGCAGATGACACAGTTATTTTTCTTGAACCTGATGAATCGAATATTCGTAGATGCGTTAAAGTCTTAAATGAATTTAGAGAAGCTTCTGGTTTGAAAATTAATTTTGAAAAATGTAATATGATTCGACTGGGAAATTGTAAAGTAACTATGCCTATGTGTCAAGACATTCCATGTATTTGGCCTTCTGATTATTTTACATATTTAGGTATTAAAATTCCTCTGAATGGTAATTTGAGTTTTCATGATCTTAATTTCAAATCAAAATTTGAGGAAATCAAGATAACGTTGAATATATGGAATCGTAGGTCTTTAACCTTGTATGGAAAGGTGACCATTATTAAGTCTCTAGTTATACCCAAATTGATTTATTTACTTTGTACTCTTCCTGATCCCCCTCTATCATTCTTTTCAGAACTTCAGAGAGTACTCTTTAAATTTGTATGGAGTAATAACAAGGACACAGTTTGACGCTCTTTGCTTTACAATAAATATACAGAAGGAGGACTTGAAATGCCTCATCTATTATCTTTTAACCGTGCAATGAAAGTTACTTGGATAAAGAGATACTTTGATGAAGGAAACAAAAGTAAATGGAAAATGTTTTTTGTACATTCTTTGAGACATATGGGAGGTGATATTTTTTTTAGCGGCAATCTCCGCTCTGATCATTTAATGTTCAATAAATACGCAGATCCTTTCTGGAATGATATATTGATTGCATGGAGCCACTACAAATACTACAGCCCAGTTTAATTCAAGGAAATTATTTCCCAACCACTTTGCCTGAATTCTCATATACTGATAGGTGGAAAACCTCTAAATATTAGACGTTTTAATTCTGATATGATATATGTTAAAGATGTTTTGCACATTGACGGTTCATATATGTCTTTTGATCAAATCCAAAGTCAAAATTATTTTCTTTCAGGTTCATTCATGTTATATTACTCAGTTCTCTCCGCATTACCTAATAGTTGGAAAAGTATTCTGAAACAGAGAAACTTTGAAAAAGAAAGTTCTTCGCTAAATTGCGTTGATACTTTATTGAATAATTTCCGCATACCTAAAAAGATATCAAAATTTTCATACAATATTTTCTTAAAAACATTTTCAGCAAATATCTCAGAAAAAAATCAACAGGATAAATGGCATTGTTTGTTTCTTTTAGTATGACAGATGGCTTAGGATTTTGAGGGTACATTTAATTTGATACATGATATGTTTCTTTCATGTCAGTTTATGCAAGATGATTTATTATTGTTTTTTTCTGTATTAAATTGCAGATTGATCCCTGCTTGTTTGATTCAGTGTAACCAGTATACAGCGGTGCATGGTTTCTTTTCTTGGGCCTTGGGCATCTCGGTTGTCACGCCATATCAATAGTTCCTGGATTTATTCCAACCAATTGCGCTTGGATTTTGTTTTATATGACTTCAATTACATCGATGTTTGGATTTCTTCTGTTGAATTCTGTTTGTTGGATTGGATTGGAAGGAAGACAAGGTAGGTTTTATATTTTATATGTTTTATGTTTTTTGTTTGTGTGTGTGCACCTATCAGTAACTCACATATTCAGCTACAGCTACAATACAATAGATCATCCAATATGGATGACCCTATTCTTCTGGGGAAGAAGCCTACGCCCAGGCGCTACCTGGGAGGCTTAAAACTCACCTGATGCTTAATGCATATTGTTAAATGTTTAATGTTTTCTTTATACAATGCATGCCAAACAAATAATCACCTTGTGCCACATTGTATGTACCATGGCGATGCCATGATTAACTTTCATGTAAGTTAATAGATAATATTTCTTTAATCTTAAGTATGTTGAATTCCTAGTATAAATTTAAATTATTTGTATGCGCCTTGAGCATCTCTAGAGATAGATATGTTGCGCTTTATAAATATTGTAAATTATTATTATTATTATTACGAGGATCGGGGTGCTTTCGGGCGAGGAAGTAGAATTGGACGAAGAAAGTAGCAAGAAAGGCCAAAAGACGGCGTAAAGCCGGAAGCAGTCCATCAGAGCCTGTAAGAACCAAAACACTTAACCAGGCTAACATCATTCAACACGATACAAACAATATGGTCACCGTCAAAGCGACAGAGGAGGGACAAAATATGTATCAACTAACTCCAGTCAAAATAATTGAAGACAAAATAGGTGAAGTCAGGAATGTAAAGAACATAAAGGGAACTATCCAGATTACATGTAATAACAATGAACAAATGTCAAAGGCATTCCAATCAATCGAGATAGCCAACATGCCAGTCACCTGTGGTATATACCAGAAAAAACAAAAATCTTGCAAGGAGTAATACAAAGAGTAGATTTGGCCATCCCCGAAGAAGGCCTATCCCAGCTCCTTAAAGATCAAAGTGTTATTGAAGTTAAACGCTTTCTAAAAAGAATAAATGGACAATTAACCCCCACCCCCATCAATCCTCCTAACCTTTAACAGCCGAAGCCTACCTAGTAAGGTCGAATTTCCCTACGAATCATACAGAATAGGTGACTACAATCCACCAGTGGTGCGTTGCCACAAATGCCACAAATTTTGTCATGTTAAAAAAATATTGCAAAAAAAGAAATGAGATGCGTAAGATGCAGTGGTAACCACTTATTTGAAAATTGTATAAAAAAATATGACCCAGTATGTTTTAAGTGTAATAAGAATCACTCTGCTGCATACAAAGGATGCCCCTTTTACAAAGTAGCTCAGATCATTCAATCAATCAAAATAAAGGAGCTTACACAGGGGCGTATCCAGCTGGCGGCAAGGAAGGGGGCCAGAGAGGGGGACCAAATTCGTGATAAAAATATTTAAATATTTAAGTGAGGGGGAGTGTTATTTGTTTTTTTACTCAATATCCACCCCTTGAGCACCAGGGGAGGGAGCCCGTCTCCTTTTTTTTTAAAAAAAAAGGGTGTTTTTACCTGGTTTTTTGGGGGCCAGGCCCCCCTGGATCCGCCACTGAACTTACATATGTACAGGCCGCCAATGAATTCTATACACAGCCGGGTTCTTTCTAGGCGCAGCCAAGTGTGCAACTCTACACCCAAGGTCCTAGCCTACTCAACCAAAATACCCTAACTATAGAAAATAAACAAAATACATTAAAGACAAATGACCCCAGACCAATTTCCCAAACCCAACTTCAAACCAACGCCCACACAATCCAAAATTCCTGTCCCATCAAAAACATCGAACTACCCCAATATAACAAACCCGAAAATCAGCCCATTCAATTAAACCCTACTGACTTTCTATCCTTCATTGTATTCATTATCAACAATCTCGACAAAGAAACATCCCATTCAAACAGAATGGCCCGAATTCAAAGGAGGTTTGTAGACAAACCTAGGTTTATTTGCGTCATATGACGCGTTTTATCGCGTTTCAGACCAAGGTTTGTCTGACTCCTTATCGGCCCTACAATACAAAATCTTGTTCTAGAAATATTGTACATACTCAAACATCTAGAAAGAAAAAGAATATACGTGTATTTCGAATGGATTCCATCGCACATCGGTTTACACGGAAACGAAATAGTAGACCAACTTGCAAATAAAGCAACCAAAACAAATTATATTGATTTCGATATCCCTAAAAATAGGAAAGAACACGAGAATGACAACGAATACGAATGTATAAAAGATTGGCAACGCATGTTGGACATTTCCACCAACGGAAGATATTTACATGATATACAAAATAAAGTCAACAATATTTACTTTCCTAAAAATCTAATTAGAAAGAACGAAATAACCCTGCACCGATTTAGATTAAGAAAATATCATTTCAATTTGCATCTACATAAATTAAAGAAACATGACGATGGTAAATGTACATATTGCAATGAAATTGAAACCATTTACTATTACCTATTTGATTGTAAAAAATATGAAAAGATAAGGATGCCTATGGTCCAAAAGCTGAAGGAACCTTATCACATAAAAGAATAACTTAACAGCAAAAATAATATTAAGGCTTTACTGACATTTGTCAGAAAATCAGGAAGATTCACTTTATTTTAGATAATAAGTGACCGTTAAAGGACTTAAATGAAAATCATACGTTTATTAAAAAATTACCGCAACATCACTAACTAAACACCAAAGAGAATAAACAACTTAAATAAATAATATCTGTAAAAGCTCCTATTATCGCAAAATACCATTTCACGGAATATCTTCTCACCGTTGATATTCTTATGTATGGACGGATATTGTCATTTATATTTGGATTGTCCTTTCACTTTCACCCTTTTCGGGAACACATATCAGTACGTTAGGGGGCACGAGCACCACGGGTCCGCACCGGAGTGACCTAGGGGGAATGCCCCCCTCCCCCGAAAAGCTGGCACAGCGTACGATGACAGCAGGTAAGATGGTGCATGGCTAGGGGGCTGGTGGATCGTGATGAGCCACCTAGCCGAATTAATGTTTTAAAACAAAAACAACAAACAAAAAGGGAAAAGTATCACCTTTCCCCACGCCTATTCAAACAAAGACGTCGGAGTGGGTCCCCTTCCCCAAAACAAAGGGGGCAATAGTGGGGAACCCACTTGACGTTACGGATGATGAACTTCTATTAGAACTCAAACCACAAGGAGTCATTCACGTACGCCGAATAATGAAAAGAGTGAAGGGAATTTTGATAAGCACCACTGCGTTTTGCCCATTTTTGAAACCGACCGTCCCCCCTCACAAGTGACAATAGGTTACATTATTAAAAGGGTTACTATTTACGCACCCCCGGTACGACGTTGCCAAAAAGTGCCAAGGTTTTGGACATTCAAAAGAAAATTGTAAATATAACCTTAGATGTGTCAGATGTGGGGGCAGCCACACATCTGAAAATCGCCCTTCCAGGGATAACCCAACCTGCTTTAGATGTTAAAGCAATTATACTGCTGCGTACGAGGGCTGCCCTTTTTACAAAAGGGCGAAACAGATCCAATCTGTTCAATTTACAGAAAAAATATCTTACACCGAAGCAATTCAAAAAATATCCTATGGCGAGGCAACCCAAAAAGGGACCCAAAACAACGACCACCCAAATGGCAGTAAGAAACTCACGGTTAACCCAACATTTCCGAAGCCTACAACTACACAACCAGAGGTTACAGAGATCCTTGATACCCACAACCCCACAGCCACCTTTCCACATATAACACCGCCTGGAAATAATACTAATAACGTTACGTCTAACCATAAAGTGGACAAAATAAAAGATGCGGCAAATAGTCAAACCGAGTCGGAGCCAGTTCAGAATAACAATGAATTAATCGGACTTTTAGTTTTCGTAATTAATAATCTAGAAGGGAACAATACAAAAAGTAATAGAATTAAACTCGTGGTGGAAGCTGCCGACAAATGCTTTGGTTTCAAAGCGAGGGCAGAATCTATACACGACATGTTAACTAAAGACACATAACAAAATTATACTATGGCAGTGGAACGCCCAAGGGCTCCTTTGCCATGGTGATGAACTTATTCGTTTTATATTAAATTCCTCCAACCCACCAAATATTACATGGTTAATCAATACAAACCATAAAACTTTTGATATACCTAGTTTCATCCCAATTATTAAAAATATATCCCAGAAGAAAGGAGGGGGATGTGCCATATATATATTAGAGATGGAATCTCATATCAGATATTACCAACGCCCTCAGATGAGGAATACCTAAAAATCGTAATAACACGTAACTAATTTCAAATTTGACTCAATCAATTGTTATAACCCTCACTTGATTGATATTGAATTACTCAATTCCATAATCAATATCTGTAATAAAAACATGATTTTCTGCGGGGATTCCAACAGTTACAATCCACTATGGGGTAGTAAAAAGATAAACAAAAACGGTGAAAATGTAGAGCAATTAATTTTAAATAATATTTTTTTCTTCAAATGACGGGTTACCGACCCGTACTGACTTAGGAAATGACGCCCTCTCGTGCCTTGACCTAACATTACCAACTCCATCTCTGGCTTCTAAATGGCTATGGGCAGTTTAAAGGCCAGGTTCATTGAAATTTGGAAAAAGGCAAATCACACCTCTACAGATTGCTGAGAACATTAACAAAATGACTAAAGTACTTTTAAAGCCTTCACTATTGTGAGGAATAAATTAATTGCAATTTTGATACCCTTTCCAAAACCCACTCACAAAGTGAAATGACGGCGTTATTTACATGCGATAAAATGACGTCACATTATGAACAACCTGCAATCACACATTCTGGACAATGTTGGATACCCATTGCAATTTTTAGATATGGGTTAACGTTGTTTGTATATTTACCGCCAGTTGTCATATTTCCTTTATTTTAGGCACTTTGAATGAGATACACTGAATAAATAATACTTTCTACAAATGTGTATTCGGTTTTTATGTTATTTACCGTCACATTTGACCATAAAAATCGGGAAAATAATCACATATTCTGAGGGCAGCTCAGCGTGTATGTGTCGGATCTGGGAGTGCCTAGGACATTTTGCATGCTGAACTAACGACTCTTCTGGGGCAAAATATGCGACAAGTTTACATATAATTGTCCAAATATTCATTACGAAAATGTCTGATTAGGCCGATTAGTTTAGATTTTTGATAGATAAATGGGGAAAGTGGAAGTCGAGAGAAGACTTAGATCAGTCCGGTTCGCGATTCACAGCTAGCTCGATCAAGCGCCGGGCCGGCTGGCCTGGCTGTGATATGCGGGCTCATGTAGATACGCAGCGACTGCGGCTGCCCCGACAGCTTGTGCTTGTCCATCGACTTCGGCAAAATCTTCCAGATCTTCTTCTAGGTCTAGATCTCCCAAATCTCCATTGTCGTTGTCGCTGTCCGAGGTACTTCCTTCTTCTATCTCCTCAAAACTCAAATCAAGTATGCTTTCGTCCATATCGATATTTTCAGGGTGACTTTGATGAAGGTAAACAACGTTGGGTAAGAATGGGTACGGTCCTCAAGAGTCAATGCAATACATGTGAATTGCACGCAAACTGCATCGCGCACCGATCAGCTGAGCGGCCCATTGTATTAATTGTTCATTGTGCTACGTCACTCAAAAATCAGCTGACTTACGATGTTTTCGGGGTCTCGAGTGGGGTGATATTTCGTCAAGTTTAATCAACTTTTATAATTTTCGCACGAATTTACAAGTTACACAAATGTGATAGTTTTACTCAGTGTAATGTTCTGATTACAATGATACCAAATTCAGTCGATTTCAAAATCAATGAACCTGGCCTTTAACACTACCCTCGGTAGTGACCACTTTTTAATTGAAATAACAACCCAGCAAAGTCCTTCAAACATCCCAATTCCCTCCTTACACCTTCCTCTCATTTTGCGATATATAAAGCTAACTGGAATCTATATAAAACTATATTACAAAATATGAAATTAGATGATAATTACGACGAAACAAACACTTTATGATGATTTTATCGCGAAAAAAAATTGACGCTGCCAACGTGGCAATTCTCCCCCCCCCCCAAAAAAAACAGTCAACGCAATACTCCGAACCCATGGTGGAATAAATTGTGCTCAGCAGCTATAACAGCGAGAAATAGGACAAATAGAGTCTACAGAAAATCTTTGAAAATGGAAGATCTACTAGACTTCAAAAAGAAAAAAGCTGAGGCTCAATTATGCATTAGAAAAACAAAAAAAGAAAATTGGGAAAATTTGTATTCAAGCCTAAACAGATTTTAATACCCCACTTACCAAAATCTGGAGAAAAATTAAATCCATAACCCACCCCAATCTAACAATATACCATATAATATAATGTATCTCCAAATGGGATATCTCTTAATAATGATTATGCCAAGCGAACAAATTTGCGAAATGTTATACAGATATTCAAACCAATTTATATAATCAAAACGATACTCTACCTAGGATCACACCACATATAATAATGTTGCTAATGCTAAAGTACTTAATGGACCCATTACTATCGATGAACTTAAGGAGGCACTTAAGGTAACTCCTAATACAAGCTCTGATGTATAAGATTGTCTCAAAACAAGCTCCTGAATATTTAGTAGAAAGGTTTATATTTGCTGACCATACATACAATACACGTTCAGTTTAGTGACCCGTGTTTTGTTTGTTTTTAAAGCTTTATAATTTTATACATATCTTTATACTTTTAACCTATTTATCATTCATATATGTTTTATATTACTTCTACAAAATATGAAATCCCTTTTTGTTTTAAAGTATAATTGTGTGTAATATGATTTATGCAATATGCAAGTTTCTGTCTCTTTAAAAAAAATGTAATATTTAACTAATCCATATTCATATGTTCTTAAGTATTTATTATTATTCCATACTTCATTTTACTTCTACACAATATGAAAGATGCATTTGTCATAATTTCAAAAGTATAAATTTATTACATGCCAGTGTGTTTTCTTTTGTTTTTGTTTTAAAGTTTTACTTATTTAATATTTAACATAAATACATAAATATGTTTTTAACTTATTTAATATTTTGTTATACTTCATTTTCATTTTACCTCTATATATATATTTATATACCAACATATTTTGATGATCATAACTTTTTAAAAATTGTTTGTCTTTTAGGCCTATCAGCATAGTTTTAATTAACTAAAATGTTTTTTTTTTGCTTATTTTCTATATATTGTTGTGTTATGGTTGTAAATTTGTCAGTGTTATATTACTTTTGTTTATATGTCATGATTATGTTGCTTTTTTTATGACCACGGCCCTGATTGAAACCAGTCTGCGAACTGTTTCGGGATTTTACCGTGTATAAATATAATAAACTCGAACTCATATGTGCTATGTTTTACTTCTTTTTTTCGTCACCACAGGAGCGGGGGCTGTCTTTATATAATTAGCAAAGATAACAGGTAAAATATACTTTAAAAAGAGACAAATATTCAGGGACATGTGTCGCCCCCACAGCTACGCCACAGCCGTGGGGGTGTCCTCCATCCAATATTTTGTGAATAGCGACTCTCATTCCGTATTATGAATAGCGACCCTCACCCCATATTATGAATAGCGACCCTCTTTTCGTATTATGAATAGCGACCACATTCTCATATTATGAATAGCGACCTTCTCGTCGTCTTATCAATAGCGACCCTCATTTCATATTATGAATAGCGACCCTCTTCTATTATGAATAGCGACCCTCATTTTGTATAATGAATAGTGACCCTCTTCTCCTATCATGAATAGCGACCCTCATTTCGTATTATGAATAGCGACCCCGATTTCGTATCATATATAGTGGTCCATATGAGTTGGTCCTCAATGTGAATAATGAATAGCGACCCTCATCTCACATTATGAATAGCGGTCCTTACGTATAATAATAATAATAATAATAATAATAATAATAATAATAATAATAATAATAATAATATAATATGGATATTTATATAGCGCCGGTATCCGCCAGGATTTGACGTTAATGGCGCTGTACACATATTACCCTGGTTGTAGCCGAGCTGCCAAAGTAGCTAGCGTTCAAGCACATTAGGTACCCAATACCGGTCCTTATTTCTTTATGAATAGTGACCCTCTTTTCCTTTTATGAATAGCGGTCCTGCAGGTATGTGAAGTTACGCGTTATGTATAGCGGTCCTCCAGGTATGGGGAAGTTACACGTTATGAATAGCAATCTTCAGGTATGGGAAGTTCCACGTAATGAATAGCGAGCAGGCCCCGATTTCTTAGGGGGGGGGGCTCAAATTTGAAATAATGCGAGCCAAATATTGGTACGTAATGGTGACCAGCAGATGCGTAATGAGCAAATTAAAACGTTTAGGGGAAACAAAATCGGCATCACCACCACTCTTACATTCCGGTGCCGCTGAACGTTTTTCAAAGTGGGTGGGGGAAGGCTAAAGTATTGACGATCAGGTAGAGCGTAGCGTAAAATAGCGGGGGTCAAAGGGCGGAGCCCCCGGAAGCTCAGTGTGGGGGGTATGGGCATTTAATTACGGTCAGATGAGCATATTTTGATACTTCATTCATGACATTGACAGGTCATTAATTGGCATAGGGTTCCGGGGGCGGAGCCCCCAGAAGCTCAGGGGTACTTTTAGGCATTTAATTACGGTCAGATGGGCATATTTTTATACCTTATTTGTGACACTGGCAGGTCACTAATTGGCGTGGGGTCCAGGGGCGCAGCCCCCGGAAGCTCGGAAGCTCAGAGGATATGGGTATTTAATTACGTTCAGATGAGCATATATTGATACCTCATTATTTTGTGACACTGGCAGGTCACTATTTTTTCTTGCTTTCTTTTTCTCTTTAATATAATTTTTCAAAAAGTGTGGGGAGGGGGCTTGATTCTTATTTGATTTAGTGTGAGGACTTTTAATTCGTCAACGTAACTATGACGATCAATATACAACGTCTGCTGCCTATATGGAATAATTGCCCTCATTTTAAACAGTTTTATCGTCCCTATACGGATTCGATCATTAATTAATTGCAAACCGTCTAAGGGTACGGAGCTAATTATCGTGTGATTGATCAATTTTATTACTATCCTTTCATCGGTCGGACAGTAGTAATTCATGTCTTCGCGCGTTAAATGGATTCATGAGGAGGGGTAGTTTGGTGGATCGGGTTTGGCATCCTGTCACCTTTCTACTGCAGTCTACGGATAATCATATTACTTTGTATGGCCTAGAGAATGATTAGGCACACGTCCCGTTTTGCTAATTAAACGTTATAGAGCCAAAGATATTCTCAACTCGCTATATTATGTATTAGAACGAACTGCAATTTTCTGTGAATACAATATACTTCTTAAAGTATTCTAGTGATTTCCCAAACCTCTTAGATCAAAAGTTATGTAATAACCTTATAAATTTGATTGAAAATTTATATTTAATGACACAATTAGTGTTGAAGCCTACAAGGGTTACAAGTAATTCATCAAAATGTATAGATCATATTTTAACTACGATACATGAAAGACATACTATCACAAATATTGCAAATATATCTTTAAGTGACCCTTATCTCATTTATACATGCATTAATGTTTCTATGACTAAACAAAGCAAGCATAAGAGGTTAAATTTCATGATTATCAACGATTTGATAGAGATGATTTTATACAAGACTAAAACAAAAGTTTTAATAATCTTGATTTTGAAGATGATATTTATTATATTGATGAAAAAATGGTGAAAGTGGAAATCAACTTTTACGGAGGCATGTGATAGACATGCACCTCTTAAAACTATGCCTATGAAACAAAGATATTGTCTCTGGATTACCAAGGAATTAGTCCAACTGATTTTTAAAAGAGATTTTTTAAAGAGGAAATTTGATATCGATCCAGCTATAAAAAAGGGAATATAACCGCTTAAGAAATCTTATTACTAAATTCAGACGTGATAATAAGAGAGACTATACCAAGGATGTTATAAGAGATTGTAAACAAGATAGTAAAAAATATGGCGCGAGTTAAATAAGATCACCAGTAGGAAACGTAAAAACTATGTATTGCCTAATGAATTAAGTGCAGGTAGATTTAACAATTTGTTGTTTCAGTTGGAAAATTGAATAAGCCTAAAAATGATAATTTTAGCTGGAAACATCCAGAATGTGTTTAAAATTTTGAATTTCAAATTCTTAAGGAAAGTGATGTTATGAACTTTTGTGCAAACTAGGAAATGTAAGAAATCTTGACCTTTTTAATGTAGATTTTAAATTGCTTTTTATTGGAGCATCAGTTGTATCTAAAACATTGGTTTTATTATGTAATGCACGTTTTAGTAATGACTCAGTTCCGTCTGATTGGAAAATATCCAAAGTAACACGGATTTATAAAGGTAAGGGGAAAAATATAATTTAACCAATTGTAGACCAATATCTGTAACCTGTCATGTAATCAAAAGTCTTTAAAAAACTCATTCAAAAACAATTATTGAATTATTTTCGAATAAATTAATTGATTTCTGTTGATCAATCAGCTTTCCTACCCAAATATTCAACCAATTAATGTATTCATAGAACTATAAGCTGGAATTGGCTTAAATCTTTTAAAGAAAAAAAAAATATCTGCGTGCTTCTTAGATATTTCCAAATGTTATCATTCCTTCTAGTTCCTTCTCTTTTTCGTTTGCTAAATTCAATCAACTGAAATCTCGTTAGACATGTTTATAATGTATTGTAATAAATTGAACCCTCTCTCTCTCCCCGTCTTTCTCTCTTTCTGTCTGTCTCTTTATCCCTTTCTCTAGCTTTTTCTCTCTCTTTCTCCTTTCCCTCCTCCCCTCTGCCTCTATTTCTCTCTTTCTGTCTTTTTTCCTTTTCTCATTTGTCTGATAATGTGATAATTGCTCATTAATAATTTTCAACAATAAGATGGACATATGTACATGATCTCACAATAGTAGAAGTTAGGAAACATTCCCAACCTTCAAATATCCAATCAGTAGTCAACAACCTCTCTACTTGGTCTACTGATAATAGCATGACCCCAAACCTGAGAAATGTAAGATAATGAATGTCTCATTCTTGAAAAGACCTACTGTATTTCCGAACTTTCACCTTGTTGCAAGTACTCTTGAATGTGTTGATACTCTCAAACTTTTGGGTTTTATTGTTCAATCTAACATGAAATGGGACAAATAAACTTCTCACATGACTAGCCTTGCTGCTAAACGACTGTATATGCTATGCATACTCAAACATTACAAAGCCCCTGTCAGTGATTTGCTATCGGTCTACCTCATGTACATCAGACCAATACTGGAGTATGCCTCCCCGGTGTGGTCTCCTGCTCTCATGGTTCAGCAATCTCATCAAATTGAGCGCATACAAAAATGTGCGTGTAGAATAATTATTGGATACCACAATTACTCTGACTACACAAATGCTCTCGAGGTTCTCAACATCCTATCACTTGAGCACCGTCGAAAACAGTTTTCTAGGTCCATCACCAGTTCTAGGCACAGTTTAATGCTCCTACCTCTCCGAAGTACCCTACCTAATTATCGCCCCCTAAGATCTAATGATGGGTTTCTGGAACCGATGTGTCGTACCCAACACTATGAAAAGTCTCCTCTACCCCAACTCATTAAGACTCTGAATAACTTAATGTGAATTCCACAAATTGAATTGTACTTTATTTACTCTTTAGATCTGATACAAGGTGCAATACTATATTATAGCTGTATTTTCAGATTTATAAAATTGAAGATATGCGGTTTTCCCATTATAGAGGTGCCGACTTTTTAACAATTAGCCTCACATGTTGTGCACAACTTTGTCGGGAAGGGTATTGATTTTCTTTCGTTATTTGCTGCCAAGTTGCCTGTACATTATCTAGCTACTCTGAACTTCTTGAAATATACTGAAATGTTGCCCATCACGTGCAGGCGCGCCGGGACCTTTGGAGTGGACGCGACAATGGGTTGCGGGCCAGGGCTTGCCAGGGCCTGCCAATCCATTGCTGTCATTTCTGAACGCTCCAGCGCGCCTGCTCCTGTGTAGATGTCTATAAGAAATGTATTAATGTTTTAATGCTACTTCTTTATGCCTTGTTTATTATTCGCCTTTCTCTCTCTCTCTCTCCACCTCTCCCTTTCTATATCCCTCCCTGTTTCTCTCTCTCTCTCTCGTTTTTCTCTCTCTCCTTCCCTCTCTCTTCCTTCTCTCCCCTTCCCTCTCTCTTCTCACCCCTTTTACCTCTCTCTCCTCTCTCTCTCTCTCTTTCCCTCTCCCCATCCCTCTCTCTTTCTATACCCCTCTCTCTCCCCATCTCTCTCCTCCTCTCTCCTTCTATCTTCATCTCTCTTCCTCTCTCTTCCTCACTCCCTCTTTTTTCCTTCTCTCTCCTTCTCCCTCACTCTCCCTCTGTAACTCTCCTTATTCCCTCTCTTTCCCTATCCCCTCTCTCTTTCTTTATTCCCTTCCTTTTTCTATCCCTCTGTTTCTCTCTCTCCCCACCCTCTCTCTCCCTCGTCACTTCTCTCCTTCTCGATTTCCTCGTCATATCTCGCTTTGGTCTTGATACATGTAGCCAGCCTGGCCTCACTCGTTGAATATTGTATTTTAACCACATTTTCATGTGCGTAAAACAACATGTTTTTCTTAAGTGTATATATTTTGGGTCAATCTTGTTTACACTATTCTATTTCATTGTAAATCAACCATTATGAGTTCCTGAACTTTACGTGTTGATGTATTTAAACCGAACAAGTAAATAAAATATATGTATAGGTCATTTACCAATGTTTAGTTTTATAATAACAATACCATAATGGCATTCGTGTTAATGTATCATTTAACATTTTCGTATTATGTGCATTTTTTATTTGTATAATGCTTGACTAACTGAAACTGAATCAACTCAATATTCGTTCATTTGCTTACATTGTTTTGTCATAAATTGAACTCTCTTTCCTGTTTTCTTTCTTTCCCTCATCCCTCATCTTTCTCTTGTCTCTTTATCCTTTTCTCTCTCTTCCAAATTTAATCTCTCTTTATCCTTTCCCTATCCCCTCTTGCACTATTTCAATCTATATTTCTTCTTTCTTTCTCAATTTACTGACAAAGTGATGTTTACCATGATTTTCCTCAAAAATATAGTAATCTTATCCTTCACATTAAATATATCAAATACTAATTGTAGTCGATATCATTATAGTGTAGTATTTAAATTAATGTACCATTTTATAATTTACAATCGTTTTTTTTTTGTTGGTGATGTTTTTCCTGCTTTAAGTTATTACTGATTTTTTTAATTCACTGTATTTAATGCATTTTTATATGATACAATGTGAACCAAGTATTGTTAGTCTCGGACATTTTATTTGGTATATTTTTTAATAAAACCAAAATTGAATTGAATTGAATAAGAACAATAGGTGTTACTTAGATAACTACAATGTTATGGTATAAATGATGAACAGTTGAAATGGTTTGCTAGTTATTTGTTTGAAAGGAGACAAGATGGTTTTCTGTCATGGTATACTTTCAAACTCAAAAACATTATGAAATGGAATACCTGAAGGGAGTGTCCTAGGACCTATCTTATTTTTTACTTTGTATTAGTGATATAGCTCAGTCTTTGCAAACATGTTCTTGTAATATGTGTGCTGATGATGTCGTTATATATTCTTCTGATTCTTTATATTCTTTTGAAATACTTAGGGGATGGAAATTGATAACCACCTTACTTGGGATATTCATGTTAAAAGACTAATTAGATTGATTTCTATGAAACTGTTCTCATTACGTAATTGTCCCAATATTTAGATGTCAAATCCTTAAAGCTCATGTATATATAATACAATTATTCTACTTTGTATTGACTATTCATGCACATTCTGGGGAAATTGTTCACGGCAAAATAAAGAGTTTTACTTTTAAGGTAACAAAAGAAGGCAGCACGTATAATTACATCCAATTATGATTATGGAAATGTTAGAGGTATAGATTTAATAAAATCATTGAAATGGCAATCATTTCACGAAAGGAGAAAATATTTGTTAGCTGTTTTAATGTGTAAATCTGTTGATGGTATTGCACCAACACATCTATGTAATGCAATAAAAATGTTTTGCGATAGGCATAATATAAATACTAGAGCCGCTAACAAAACAAATGTAATATGACCAAAACCTAAGTTAGATTGCTCTTTATGCGTTCTTTTCGCACTAGTGCACCGTCGGCCCTGCGTTTCGTTCGCTTCTGTGCACAAATCACACTATGTGCTAATCATACACAAATTACATACAATTGCATATTCGCATCGGCCCTATTATGCATTTAATATTTGTGTGGTTTATACACTTACCGTTCGCAAATGTGACTTCATAGAATAGCTTTTCATAGGATATTTCTGAGCAATTTGGCGTTTTCTTTCCATTTATTTTGTAATTGAATTATGGCACCTCGACCGAATAGACAGCTGATACATACATTCACTTCACAGAGCTTTCAATATGAACATGGAGCATCAGTATATTGACCCAGATTTATGTAGGGCAGGTACAGTATATTGATAATCAGTGTTAGAAGAAACCCATTGTATCATCTTGGAAACGAACAATAACAAAAAGACAATACATGCTCATGGGACAGCATACTCAGAAAGTCCGATCAATATTTATATTGTTGTGTCTTTGATTAGTCTAGCACCTTTTCAAAGAATGCGCAGTGCACAATTAAAGGTCTGGGGCCTTCCCTAAATCCCCTCCCTTTGCTTTCTGTTACATGGGCTTTACTTCTGGTCGGAATATGTTGATTATGGTATCACTGGAAAGCTTATTGCATCATATGTGAATGTAAAACACTTGTCACTAATGTAGGAACAAAATAGAGTGCCAAAGTTTTGTTGAAAAGGACAGAAGTGAACATATATTTACATACCGAGAATACATGTTTAGAAAAAAGTATTAGACAGGCAGGGAATACTGATATACCAAATGAGTTTGATATGATAAGAAAGCTAATGAAATCCTCTACAACTTAGCTACAAAATATTTATCTTCATAATGTTCAAGTAAAATATGATAGCCTTCTGAAATTAGAGATACCTTCTTAACGCACAAAAAAGTGCACGCTGCAAATTAATGCAACGCACAGGGGGTTTACGGGCAAACGCGCAAAGAGTTAAGAGCAGTCTGATGTATTAAGGAGGTGTTATATGGAACTCATTACCAAGAAGAATTCAACGTCTATTTCTTCATTCAAGCACCTTTATAAACAATTGTATTTTCATTAATGTACTAAATAACCAGTGACACCATGGATGTATATAAATATATTTTTACCCATTTAAATATAAAAATATTTGTGTATGTCATAAGCATTATACGTCACCGGAAATGTCTTTAAAATGTGAGTGTTGTTAATTGATCATGTTGTTTTGGGAGTTGTTTGTAAGTGCTAATAGGGACTTTTAGATTTGCACGTCGACATAGTATACTGCAACGTGTGACGTCCTTATAAGGCACTGTGATGTCCTTTTAAGGCACTGTGATGTCCTTTTAAGGCACTGCCGGGCACGGCCCAGTGCCTTAAAACAATGTCGACCGCGGCAGTCCACGCTCTCGTCGTGTAAATCTAAAAGTCCCTTATATTGCTTCTGTGACTGATAGCTCAGGTGTGTTGATGATCTGTGGGTGTGTTGTGTTTTGTATTCTATAAGTGTGCTGGGTGAGATTCTGATTATATTGTGAAAGAGTTAAATACATTTGCGGTGAAGTCCATGTCTCTGGTCGCTGGTCGTTTCATATAATGTCATATTATTTAATATCCCTGTAAATTATTTTATGTTTTGCTTATTTCATTGTTATGTTATATGTTACCATGTATATACAGGACCAATGTGAACAACGGCTTTGGCTGAAATTGACATCCTGTATGAATATAAATATTCCGTAAGAAATGTGTGGTTGTATGAACCTTTCTGAAAAAATATCGAAGTACACCTAGGAACAAAATGTCGCAATCTAAATAAAACTGCAACCTTCTGTCTAATACACTGATTGAGAAATTGAATATATGACTATTCCAAATTAACCCCAACGAAAGTGGCATCATCAATCTCTTTGATTTTCTCTCCAGCGATTTTTCATTCAAACCTCTTTTCCCCTCACTAATTATTATACTGTAATTAAATTTTATTTGAATTAATTGTAAGATTGTTAGTACTGCACCAATGTTGTATTTTCTGTGTGTTGTTATTCCCTTCATTCACATCAATTTCGCTCTGGTAAGCCGGAAAAGCATGAAATGGGTTGGAATTATCGGAAAATCGAAATAATCACTAACTGGGGGCAGATCATTCATATAGATCAATCATGTGGAACACCACATCTCATTTTCTTCCTTTCAAATAATATTTGACTACAATGGACAAACTGAAATCGGTTACTAAGTTGGTCCTTATGCCATTCCAAGGGTAACATTCGAATGCCATAATTAGATAGTTTACTAAGTAATGAATGATTAATGATGTCAAAAACTTTCTCAAAATTTATGAAGATATCAAGAGTTACTTTCCCATGAACTATGGATTTCAAAGTTGATTTGTCAAGTTGATAAAAAAAGATTTAGTACCATTTTTCTTCCGAAATCAATATTGATGTAAAAGAATGCTTCATCTTTTTTCTAAATATCCGATCAGTCGGATATTTATCAATTAAAAAAACAACTAATCCTATGACAGGTAAAACATATATTGATATATAACTACCTAGATCCTCTCTCAGCCCTTATCTGTGTAGGGTAGTAACCTTTGCAATTTTTAATTTATCTGGACCCTTGCCAGTTTATAATGACAAGTTAAATACAAATGCGAGTGAATGTGAAGCATAGAGAGCACTATCTTTCATTAATTGCACCTGAATGTTATTGCGACCACGAGCCTTTTTGGTATCAAGTAGCAAAACTTGGCTTCTAACTTCAACTGCAGTTATTGGTTTTCAAAATAGGGATTGCTCTATATTTCTCCGCTAAAAATCCCCATATGCAATATCTTCATTCGGCAATTTATTAGCTAATTCGGTCCAGTGTTAACAAAAAATCATTAGATTGATTAACAATCAATGGCAGATGCAGATGTAAGTTGCACATTATCTCCATGAAACTGGAAAATAAAAATATATGTATTCCTCAACACTGCTTTTCCAGCTAACAATGCCCATTCTCATACCCTTACGGTAAATTGAACATCCTAAGGTGAGTGATATAACACAAATATACACTATCTTCATTCGAGACACCACTTATATAACCGGGTTTTATACATTCGGAATACATAGTTTTGAGTGTCTATGACCCGGTAATTTTCATTACGTGAAAGAGATCAAGTTGAAAATGTCGGAGATAAAGCTTCTTGTACTGAGATCAAAAGTTTGATTTCTCAAACACTGAGAGTAGACTTCCCTTCTACGACTGACCGGTGTTGCATAATGCATAAATCCTCCAGCGAACTTACTTCGAGATAGTTTCCCGGTGGGCAAACGAATTTTGCTGGTTGAAATATTAAGCTTTGTACTCATGTATTGGCAATTCCATAAAGTCCGGTTTAAGCGAATTATGACGCAATGCAAAGGGAGACGACCAACAGTATGTCTATGATTCTCAAAAAAAGTATCAACGAGGGTCATTAATAACCAATGTATTTTCCTCGTTCAGTTAACATTTAAGAGAAAAAGTATTTGATAACAGGGTCGATTAGAATGTAGTAAAAAATGCAGTGCGGCCGTAATAGTTATTGTTCTATGCACATGATAACCATAATCAATATTTATGAAAATTTAATTGCGAAAATAATTAATCAGGTAAACTTTGACTTCAGTTCGGTAAAATTATACGTGGATAATATGTTTTGATATGAAAAATAACTATTGAACAAGCTGTCATTTTCAAATAGCAAAACGTTTTGTGGCTTTGAAGTCATGAATTTGATATTCAGTTTTTTTAAATATGGCTTTTCATTTTAAATTCATAGAATGTAAAAACGAATGATATTCTTTTTACACGATATACCTAGAAAGCGTTCTAGAGAAGTATATAATATCATGGACATCGAAGAAACAACTATTTATTTGGTTTTTAAGTTGTTTCTTCAGTAAAAGGAAAAGATGTCTAAATGTATGGTGTAAAATAGACAAGTGTCAATGAAACTGTGGATTTTATCATGTATAACTAATGAATAGAAATTTGAAATTGAATTAATTGAGTTTTATTAAAAAATTTCAACTGACGTGGGTTTGCGGAGTTTAGATCAGACAAGTCAATGCTTCAGTAATTAAAATATTAGCCCTTTAAATGCATTTTTAGATAAACTGCTGATTCTTCTCAATGTTTGGTCGAGATACTGTCGTTACTGCATTATTTTCAATCAATTAGCAGTAAGAATTAAAGGTTACCCGATCAATTATGTAATTTTAATTTGTATACTACAGGCAATGCATTCCTTCGCTGCACTGTGGGTTGAAAAAAGACTGTAGGAAATTATTGTTTATGCCGCTTTGTAAGCCTTTGTTAGGATTGACAAGACATTGTCGGGATATAATCCATCACCCCACTTAACGCTTAAATTATTCTTTAGTAACTTGGCAATCGGTAGCGGTACACAAATTGGCCAATTGCCAGACTTCCATTTTTTTCGCTGCTTTAATATAGGCTGATCGAGTTAGTAACAATGGTTTTGTGGTTTACAGTGATCAATTTTTTAATGACGTTTCTCGAGCATGGGTTCACATAAAATATGTTACCCTTCCATTTTCTGTATTTTAATGGTTGTGATATTTGCAAAAGTCTTTCATGACTATTTATTTAGTTATTATTAGTTATTTTGCAGATACCATATGTGACATGTCTACTTTCAACATTATTGTTCTTATATTTCTATTGATCGTTTAGGTTTGGTATTTATTGTTGATAAACAAATTTCGTTTGTAAACAAAAAACGAATAACCAAGAACTAAAAAAATTAAATGTATACGATTGGACAATTATTAATGTTGCGATAAGATATCGTAAAATTGACATATGTTTTTTCTCTCTTTACATGGTCCAAGATACTGTTTAAGCATCATACCTAGTAGTTGGATGTGATGGTCTCAATAATTATCTGCATGTGAGCGAAGCGAGCGAGCAAAAAAATTAAGATTTGTGTGGTGGTAGTGCGGAAGATTACATTTTATAAAGAGGGTAAAAAGAAAGTTGCCCTTGGTCGCTTTAAATTAGGGGCACATGTTAAGGGATAAGAATAAGGCGCACTTACGAGAAGGGAAAAGGACTCTTTATAAGAAAAGAAAAAAGAGTATGTGTCTAAGTAAAACGTGCTATAATGATTATCTATGGTGAAATCTGGACACTTCTCGCACCTGAACAGGCGCACTCACAAAAGATGAAAAAGGCCATTTATGAGAATCATGGAGAAGAAGCACCAATCAGATTTTATAGGGGCATCGATCAGAGGTGAAATTGAGCATTAATTTAGTGAAAAGGGGAATAGGCTCTTATCAAAAATGAAAAGGGGCACTTATCAGAAGGAAAAGGGATACTTATTAGAAATGACAAGAGGCACGTCTCAAAATAAAAGGGGCACTTATCAGAGGTCGGTCTTTTCGAGAATTAGAAAGGGGCACCTATCAAATTATAATAGGGGCATTTATGGGGTGAAAAGGAGCATTGATTCGAAGGGGATGGGGCAGTTATTAGAATCTGAAACGGGCACCTATGGGAAAGAAAAAGGGGCACTTATCTGAAGTAAAAAGGGGCAATTTCGGGGTACTTGAAAAGTGGGGGTACTGTGGCCTCACTGCCCCCGGCACGGAGCGCCCCCTTTGTGAAGATAAGTAATTCATCGGCACGTGCACAAATTGTCCCATCACGCTAATCGGTGCGTGCGTACGTGCGGGTTTTCTGGCGCCTTATAGGGAGCTTGAGATTTTGTCATGAGTTCATATGACTGACCGATATCGGTTCTATTCTCTGCACATACCCCAGTTCGTCATGATGTTGGTGAGTAAAATTGTTTGTAAGAATGATAATTATGATAATGGTTTTGATAACATACGCGATATGTGAATGGAATATTATTTACATGTATGAAGTGAATGCTTTCTTCTTTGTTTAATATCCTTTACAAGGTGCTGTTTATTATTTTCTAAACGGAACTACCCAATGCAAATAAAATTTTGTTATGCATAGGCAATAAAGATGAACCTTTCGGTGTCGTCAATAACTTTTGAGAACCACCCTTTTTAATATCAATTAAAATGAATGACAAAGTGATATGTTTTAGGCCATTTAAGAGGAACACGTTTTGTGAACGACATCCTAAAAATAGATGTTTTTTTTCTTCATATTTTGAGTTTCAACGTAGGTTCGACATACAAACAAACTTCCTCCAGTACTATGGTCTTCGTAATGCAATTCGGTCAGGTTTTAGAATAAGTACACATGTAGTTCTTAAGGCTTTAGAACCTATCATTCCCGAAACCGTGCACCTCGTGGTGAAAACAAGTTGGTTCATATATTTATCATTTTTCTAAAATACCAAGTAAAAGAATATAAAGCTCTCACTTAGTGGAAAAGTTGTGTATATTTTCAGGATGAACTTTGGGGTTCGTACTGTTTAATTCCATTTCAGTCAAGAATGTATATCAATTTGAGGTGGTTTTAAATCAAGATTTTAAATAGAATATTATATATGAAGGATACTATGTTACAATTTGGTGTAGTGGCTGACAAGAAATGCACTTTTTGTAATAGCAATGATGAAAATATCATACATGTTCTTTGCTTCTGTATCTATTCTAATGAAGTATGGTCGAAATTTGAGTTCTGGATATTTCGTAATACGGGGGAAAGGATCACACTTACAAATCAAAATAAATTGTTTGGATTTTGCGGTAGCAATAATAATGCACTCAACTGTATTCTGATGGTTGTAAGACGAGAAATATTTTCAGCCAACTTACGAAATCAACTACCTTCGTTTCATATAATTTTATTAACTGTAAAACGTTATTATGAAATGTCAAAATACATACACCAAACAAATCTCAGAGAGAATAAATTGAAAAAGAAATGGTTTCACTTAAAAAAATATATAGAGAGTGTTGGATATGTTCCAACACGAACATGATCATGTTTTTATGCCTCCGCTACAAAGTAGCCAGAGGCATTATGTTTTCTGGTTGTCCGTCCGTCCGTCCGCCCGTACGTCCCGTTCTCGTGATCGCGTTATCTCAAGAACCGATTGATGGATTACCGCCAAACTTGGGTCATGTATGTATCCTGCAGAGCTAATGAAGTGATTAGATTTTGGGGTCATGAGGTCAAAGGTCACAGGGCTTATTATGTATGCAAAAATAGCTCGTGATCGCGTGATCTCAAGAACCGATTGATGGATTCCCGCCAAACTTGGGGCATGTATGTATCTTGCAGAGCCAATGAAGTTATTAGATTTTGGGGTCAAATGTCAAAAGTCGTGGGGCTTATTATGTATTAAAAAATAGCTTGTGATCGCATTATCTTGAGAACCGATGGACAGATTCCCATAAAACTCAAGACATGTTTATGTATCTTGCAGAGCCAATGAAAGGTCAAAGTTCATGGGGTTCATTATGTATGCATATAAATAGCTTGTGAACGCATTATAATTAGAACCGACAGATGGATTACTAGGGCGCTTTCGCAACGCGACGTAAAGCAAAGAGTACGGTAACGCGAGCGAAAAAACAATCTGCGCATGCGCGAATCTGAAATTTCCGCGTCTTGTCGATTTTCACAACCGTACGCGGCAATGATAGCGTTCGTTCCCTAAACGCGACGGGAGAGCTGTATCGCTGTAATTCTCCCGTAGTCTATGCTTCCGTCGCGTTTGCGAAAGCGCCCTAGTATCAAACTCAGGACAGGAATTTATCTTGCAAAGCCATGTTTATGAAAATAGCTTGTAATCACGATATTCTGAGAACCTGTTAACGGATTACTATCAAACTTGAATATGAAAAATTGCTTCCGTTTTGGTTTATAAAATCGCTCTATGGCGGAGGCATCATTTTCGACTGCGTGCAGTCGAAGTTCCATCTAGTTTTATGTATGGTATTGTTTTATATATTGAAATACTTTTTTGTCATAAATCTTTGTTTTTTATTGCCACAAAGTTTTCGGTCGTGATGATTATTATTTTTGTTTAGCTATTATGTATGGAAATTATTTTTTTAATTATTTGTATATAATGTATGGATAAACTGTATATGATGGAATTTGTTTTGAAAATATAGAACCCTGTGGAAGAGGGAAAAATTAGCAGTGCTCAATTATTTCTTTTCTATTATTGTCAATTTTTTCAAAACTATCTTAATGTTAAACCCACCCCAAAATGTAATATGTTAATGTTTGTTCACCATTTGATGGATTTATATGTCATGAAAAACTCCGACGCTTTGCTTATTTTTTTAACATTCATTTTTTTCGTCGAACGTATAGTTTGCATCTGTGACTAATTATACACATACATATTTCGGGGATAAAACATCAATCTATATTAATATATTCAACTCTTGATACAAATTTCCAAAATGCAAATAAAAGGTTACATCGAATAATATTTTTGGACGGATTACCTAATCGTGTCAGCATCGAATGCGGTGTGCCTCAAGGGTTATACTTACGTCACGAAAATCCATGTCACTTACTCTCAATGTGATCAGCAGGCAGCCGTTCTAAAGTTAATAACTGTCTAAGGGACAGCCATGGGCTCGTATTAACAAATTAAAAATCAATGCCCCCAAAATAAACGTTTCGTCCAGGTTTTATTCGTCTTTGTGTCCTGCTTCTGTATTAAACATTTTTTTTAAGGTTTAAATATTCCAAAGACAACAACGGCGAGGGATGCGGGTGTGTACATGATATAATTATCGATCAACATACAAGTTAGATATCATTTCAAAGTTATATGTCGTTTTGCATTGTCTGAAATTAAAAATATCGGGCAAATAAGGATTTATTCCGGATAAGGACATTACTGAGAGATTTTATTAATGTTCTCTTTTTCGCTTAACTGTCATAAAAGGAATTTTTCCAGACTAGAAAGTAATTCATTTGTTTAAGAACTGGCAGGAAATGTACTGCTCAAAGGTTATTTAGAGTTAGTCAAGCTTATTATGCATTAGTGAATAAATTTGCCTTTACGACACAGAGTCAATCTGGTTTTTGTTAATGCGTGCTTCTGGCTGCCTAGTGAATGTTTCCTTTTGTTAATTGTTATCCGGTAACATGTTGGTATATCAATAGAAATATCTACCTATTGAAAGTGAATTTGTCTTGCATACCTTTCATGGTTTTGAGGTTAATGAACCGGGCAAGGAAAGTGAATAAATAGAGGTTGCTTAAGGAAAACTCAAGAGAACCCTTCAAGTAATGCCTAGGTCACATTTGCTCTACGGCTAGGATACGGCGGCCGTAGGCCCCGAAGAAAGATACCTGCAGCGAGCGCAAAAAATCTGCGGTGGCCTCAGGGTCACCCTAGGGCGTACCCCTATCTATACAGGCCATACGGGTCGCCGTGGGATTATAGCGGGGAGTTATAACTTTTTTTTCATTTCTAGGTTCGCCGTAGCAATTAGACAAACCGTAGCCATGCTGTATAGCGGTTCCACGGTGACATATGTCGGGCGTACGGAGGCCTTACGGCTACCTTGCGTCTGCCTTGATATTTGTCAAAAACCTACGGCCGCCGCAGGGACACCTTAAGGCGACCGTGCGTCATCCCTCCAAAGGCCGTACGGCAGCCGCAGGTTTTCTGTCTCCACAAATTAAAAATACGCCGTGCGGCTACCCTCACATATGTGACTGCTACCGTATGTGACCGTGGGAATGCTGCGACGGCCCTATAATTGCTATTGGCCGTAGATATTTTAGATCGCACGGCCGCCGCAGCAAATGTGACCTAGGCATAAGGCAGCAGAAACATTTTCTCTGGGAGATTTCCACGTCGAGGCGAGATGCGAGCCCAAGCTGCCATGTTTTCGATAAAGTATTGGACCCTCGTCAATAAGGAGCTCGGCCTGCCTTCACGTTATCCGTGGTCAAGAAGAGGGGAGTCACCTAGAGAGACATTATAGCCCAGTCGGCGGCGTTGTCTACCAGTTTAGAGACTGGCCAAGCGACCCGGGCTGTGAGGGACCCACCAGATGGAAGCTACCCTTTATTTAAGTTATGTGTTTGTAAATTATTTAATGTTCTGTTCATCTTGAACGCCACAATTTGAAGGCTGAAGATTAAAACTTCATTATACCTGTATATAATTGTGTTCTGTTGTGATTTCTGATAAGTTAGCAGTTTAAAGAATTATACAAAAAAAAACTTACGCGAGAAAGATACTCCTCCCCCGCAAATAGTACAGAACAGTAATGCGAGACTTATAGAACGTGCAAGAGAAAGGTATTCTGAAGCACCAATAGAAGAAAGACAAAATTATTTGTAAATTCTAATGTTATGTCACATTAATCATTACTCACAAATCTCCGATCTTACCTCTTTGATGTTATCCTCCAAGTGTACCTGATGGATATTTACGTTCCTCCAGTGAGCATCTACTTAATGTTTTCATCTCACTATTCCGTTTCGCCCTCTACTGAATATTAATCACATTTTATACTTCCCTTTATCGAAGCCTAATCTTGAAAAAAAGCTTTTTATTTAGGCCCCTCACATTTAATATTGTTTTATATGGCCTGTGGTATAATATGGTTAAAGATTGAGTGGACGAGAACGGCGTGAGCGTCCACTGATCATGCGTGTCAACGTAGTTAACTGCCCCTTTTGACTACAGATAGAAATAGTTTAGATTTCACTCGACAATAAACGTCGAAAGGAAGTGAGCGTGATGAGCGTTCTGAATAGAGGGCGCAACGGCAAACACAGGTAAGGTTAAAACCGCTGCGAATTCTGCTACTTTTTACCGTGTTTTGCCGCGCCCGACCACATTTTTGTACTACATTGTCGTTTGTTATGTTTCATTCATCATATCTACATGTTTTATGTGACTTTTTATGCAACGGAAGACCAAAACGGGATTCGAATCCTATTTGGAAGCTGGTCAGCCATACCACAGTGGACATTGCCATCGGTATAGTAGTGCACGGCCCGAGACCTGACCCGCTAACATAACGCCAGTCGAAGCCTTGACCTCCCGCCCAAGTTAAGTGAGTGTCATTGTTACTGTCGTTACTATTGGCAACGCGAACACAATGAGCGGGGCCGGATCACTTCACATTCTGACATTAATCCTCTGCTTTGTCCAGGCCGGAGCGTTCACACGGTTCATCATCCCGTCCTACACCACATATGATTGGCATAGGGTCAACTCTGACTTAAAGGATCTCATCACACCTTTACATCATGATTTATGTCAACGTGACATCACTACTACAGAAGCAGCTGATCGCTTCAATAGTATCGTCTTCGATTACTACTCTTCTCAACCTGATTTTGTCGGCGACAGAAACTCGGAATCCTACATCGCGCATGATCCGAAGACCCTTTCAGACGCAAGGAAAAAGAAAAATGCACTCCGTCGGAAAGCGTATGGGAAAAACGCCACCGAATGAGGTTGGAGGAACTTCAGGGACGCAGTAAAGGCAGTGTCTTTTCTGGAAAAAAAAATGTGATAGCAGAAAAGCAGAAAAAGATTCACAATACCAGGAAAAACGGTATCGTAGAGACTTCTGGAGCTTTTCGAAAGCGGTATGTAATGGAAGTCTGGACAAGGAGTCCACGAAACCTTCTTTCACAAAAGAGACGGCAGACTTGTATTATCCTGGCAAGTATTCTCAGAAAGTTACATTGGACTATATTCAGTTACATTGGTTTCCGTACGTATCAGTAAATAAACCCACTAAAAGTGAATTCAATCTAAATCCAATCACACCAAAGCAAGTTAAGTCAGTTCTGCAGATGAAAAAAGCATCTTCGGCCCCTGGTCCGGATTGCTTAATGTATGGGTTGTTACGTAATGTACCTTGTTTTCACCATTGTTTAGCCACATTGTATACTCGTATACTATTTGAAAGTAATGATCCACCAGATAACTGGTCTGTCTCTCGTGTATCCCTTATACACAAAGACGGGGATACTTCCCTACCCGAACATTTTAGAATGATCTCACTCACTTCATGCGTGAGCAAAGTATTTCACCAAATTTTGGCAAACCGGTTGGTTGAATACCTCGTAGAGAACAAGTTTGTTGATAAATCGGTTCAGAAGGCTTTTATCTACGGTATAAATGGGTGCATAGAACACAATCAAGTGATTCAAGAGATTATTGCAGATAGTCGGTATAGAAAACGTACTGTCCACATAACCTTTTTTGATATAGCCGATGCCTTTGGTAGTGTCAGCCACGATATCATTTCTCACTCGCTTAAACGATTTGATGTACCACAAAATGTATCACTGTATATTGAGAATTTATACAGCAAACTACAAGGTAGTATTGCTGGTTGTAATTGGTCATCAAACCCTTTCAAGTTTAAGAGAGGTGTATTCCAGGGGGATCCCCTCTCGCCGGTTATTTTTCCTCGCATGTTTCAACCCCCTACTTGAATATTTGGCCGAACTCAAGGATAAGTATGGCTACAATCTTAATGGTACTAAGGTGATAACAACACCTTACGCTGATGATTTTAATCTCATTACATGTAATAAGTTACAACATCAGAAGATAATAAGTAAACTGCATCAATATAGTTCATCAATGGGCCTTATACTAAAACCGTCTAAGTGCTGTAGTCTGTCAGTCAGCAGTGGTTCACCAAGAGAGATACCACTTTACCTTGGCAATGAAACAAGTATTAGAACACTCAGAGAAAAACCTCATCGTTTTCTCGGGGCCCAAATTTGCTTCAGTGGTAAAACATCTGAAGTTTTCCAATACGTCTACAGTGAAATTAAAACAAAGCTAGAAAGAATAGATCGATCACTGGTAAGACCTGAATTTAAGGTGGATATATATACTAGATATATGCAACCATCTGTTCGCTTTCTTCTGACAGTTCATTCCCTCCACAAGGGCAACTTAGACGAACTTGACCTTCTATCTAGACGGTTCGTTAAAAAGTGGCTGGGAATCCCATCCCGCGGGGCAAATGTTGCCTTAGTACATATGACCCAAGGAATGAATATACCCAGTGGCGTATCTGGGGTACTCCGTCAGGGGCAAGCGACCGAAGCAAAACAAAAAAGGCGATGCAAATTTTCACTTCTGGCGAGCGAGCAAAAAAATATCTTTAAGTAATGTTTGGTATATAAACTGGTATTGTTGCAAGTCGGGGTGGGCACATTCATTTGTTAGCGACGTTAATTTCATTTTTGCAAGCGAGCGTAGCGAGCAAGAAAAATCTCTTCTTTTTTAATAATCGCCACTTAAACTTGGTTCAATTGTCCCATACCGGGTGCGGGAACAATATTGTGTTTAGGGTGATTTTACACCCATTTTAGCTAGCGAGCGAAAATACACCTTTCTCTCAATGAATTGCTATATAAAATGTGTTTCATTGTTGCAGGTTGGGGGCGGGCACAATAGTGTTTAAGGCAATGTCAATCCCATTTTGGCGGGCAGGCAACCCCCCTACATTTCTCTTTTTAATGATATTGTAGCAGGTCAGTGGTGGGCACATAATTCCACGAGCTAGCTAGTGAGCGTAGCGAGCGAGCGAAAAAACACTTCTCTTTTTATTGAGAACATGGTACATAAACTTGGTTTCATTGTTCCATGACAGGGACGTGATTATTAAAAGCGATGTTATTTCTATTTTGGCGAGCGAGCAAAATTTTTGTAATGATAATTGGTTCATAAATTTCAGGTTTTTTTGTTGCAGGTCAGGGCTTACACAATCATGTCTAAGGTGACGTTAATTCCATTTTGGCGAGCGAGCACACCAAAACTTCTTTGAATAACGTTTGGTACATAATTATTAACTGGTTGTTGCAGGTTGGGGCGGGCACATTAGCGATGTTAATTTCATTTTGGCGAGCGAGCGTAGCGAGCAAGAAACAAAATCGCTTCTTGTTTCAATAATTGCGAATTAAACTTGGTTCAATTGTCCTCAATGAATTGGTGCAGGTCGGGGGTGGGTACAATCATGTTTAAGCCAATGTCAATCCCATTTTGGCGGGCAGGCAAAAAAACCCACATCTCTTTTTAATGATATTGTAGCAGGTCAGTGGCGGGCACATTTGTTAGTAATGTAAGCATAATTCCACTTCGGCGAGCGAGCGAAAAAATCACTTCTCTTTTACTTTTAGAGAACATGGTACATAAACTTGGTTTCATTGTTCCATGTTGGGGCGGGCACAAGCGTGATTTATAGTAAAAGCGATGTTACTTCTATTTTGGCGAGCGAGCGTAATTTTTTTTTTAATGATGATTGGTACATAATTTTCAGGTTTTTTGTTGCAGGTCGGGGCTAACACAATCATGTTTAAGGTGATGTTAATTCCATTTTGGCGAGGGAGCGTAGCTAGCGAGCAAACCAAATATTCTTTGAATAACGTTTGGTACATAATTATTAACTGGTAATTTGTTGTAGGTTTGTTGGCGAAGTTAATTGTAAAGACAGCGTACGTAGCAAGAGAGGGTAAAAAAAAAAAACAATTTTCTTTTAATGTTGATTAGTACATGAACTTGGTTTATTGTTGCAGGTCAGGGCGAGCAAAATCATAAAGGCGATGTTAATTCCATTATGGCGAGCAAGCTCGAACCAAGCTGGAAAATACACTATTCTTTCAATAATAATAATTGGTACGTAAACTTAAGTTTTTTGTTGCAGGTTGGAGTGGACACGATCATGTTTTAAGATGATGTTAATTCCATTTTCAAAGCAATGTCTATTCCATTTATTCGCGAGCGAGCGAGAAAAAATGAATTAGTCTCTTTTAGTAACATTTGGTTCATAAATTGGGTGTTATTGTTGCCATCGTTGAAGGTCGGGGACCGTCGGGGCAGGCACAATTCTAGGCAATGCTAATCCTTTTCTTTTTTCGGGGGACGAGCAAGTGAAAACAATTAATACAAAATAGGCTAGCAAGCAGCTCGCGCCAGCGAATAGTTTCGTTATTATTGTTATATCACTTATATTTTCCTATTTTCATTTGTCTTTTTCAGGGCCGTATGCGGAATATTTTTCTGGTGGGGGAGGGGGAAAGATGCGTAAAAAGTTTTCGAAGAAACTCAAAAGCGAAAGGAGTGATGAGGGAGTTCGAGCGACCAAACTGGTCATGAGGGTACTTTTGCATTTCAAAAAGTAGAATTGAAGAATTTGGTATAGGCCTACACTACTTGTGAGCTTTGTTAAACATTTTCAGAAAAAAACTGTACGTTTTCAAAATATCTGGGATCAACTGCCCCCGGTGCGTACGGCCATGGTCTTTTTTTTTATAATTTCCCCATTTTTTCTTTCCTTTTCTTTTCCCTTTTCTTCCCTTTCTCTTCTTCTTCCTTTTTTCTTTCCTTTTCCTTTTTTCTTTTTTTCTCTTTCTTTCTTTTCTTGTTTTTCTTTCCCCTTTTCTTTTTTTCTTTTTCTTTCCCCTTTTCTTTTTTTCTTTTTCTTTCCTTTCCTTTCTTTTCTTTTCTTTCCCTTTTTTTCTCTTTCCCTTTTTTTCCTTCCCTTTTCCCCTTTTTCTTTTTTTTCCCTGGAGCCCGGCCGGGGGGCACTCTGCCCCCCTGCCCCCCCCCCCTCAGGTACGCCAGTGAATATACCACAGATGTCCGATATATATTGGCAGAGTCACACACTAGCACTTACAAGATCTAGAGTCAAAGGAGACTCCTTGGTGAACCACGCACTTGATTGTACTCTCGAAAGAGAATCACGATGGTCACAGAAGACCTCGTCTATTGTTCAATGTCAACTAAATCTTAATAGAGTAGAGGATACGGTAGATGTTAATAATAGTTCATGGAAGGTGGTGAAGAAGAGTGTCAAAAACGTGTTAGAAGATGATGCATCAACGTACTGGGAAAAATCCGTTGAACCATTGCTTTGCCAAGGCAAGTTTGTGAAACTACTGACCCTTGAAGATGAAAACCTCACATGGAAATCCATAATGTACGATTTACCCAAGAGGGTATTAAGCTTCGTAACTAACTCATGTATTGACTCTTTGCCATCATACGCAAATCTCTACAGGTGGGGGAAAAGACTAACAAATAAGTGCCCTTTTTGCCCACTTACAACAGGCACCCTTCACCACATTCTAGCAAACTGTTCAACATTTCTTGAAAGATACGAATGGAGGCACAATAATATTCTTAGGTATATTTATCAAACTGTGAAAGAGTCCCTCCCTCACGAACAAGTTTATGCCGATATTCAGGGTTTCACCGTTGCGGGCGGAACCATCCCATCCCACATTTTGGTAACTTCCCAGCGCCCTGATCTCGTAGTTATTTGGGAATCAATGAAACAAATGCTATTGATCGAATTAACAGTGCCCTTTGAGACAAATACCAATGATGCTCACAATAGAAAGCTTGACCGGTACAAAGAACTTGTGGCCGAAGTAAGAAACAATGGTTACAGTGTGACATACCATGCTATCGAGATAGGAGCAAGGGGGCAAATAAATAGGGACAACACAAATCGGCTAAAGTGGGTACTCAGGAAATGTTCAGTCCCTCTTCGCCCGAAAAGTTTCTTTCAGAAAATAAGTAGGCACGCAGTTGTGTCATCCTTTGCCATATTCTATGCAAGAAAAGAATCACAGTGGAAGGATGTGAAATACCTTGACCTTTAATCAGCACTCCATTCTCCTCAATATTTTCTCTCTTCTTCCTCTTCCTCTTCTTCTTTGCCCCCTCTCTCCCATTCTTCCTAAACTTTTCACCCCGCCTACCTCCCCATCCTCCTCCTTTACATCATCTGCTTGTTCTTTCTCCCCTCTCCTTTCTTTCTCTCACTCCTACTTTCTCCTTTTCTTCCACTCATCTATCCCAAGTAGAATGACTTGTTTACACTTGTGTACACTTTATCTATTGTAACTATGCAAGGTTAATATATCATTTGTAATGATTATTGATCAACGATGAATGAATAATTGTAACTAGGCAACATCAATCTAGAATTGTAATTATGCATAATTGATTTATATATATATTTGTAACTGTAATCCATTATTGTTTGTATCTGTTCTATATGTATAATGTAGTGCGACCTGCCATGATTTCGGGAATGGAACATGGACCTGGTGTTAAATGTAAACATGAATACCTTTTTGTTATGAATAAAGGCATGATTAAACAACGAAAGGAAGTGAGCGTGATGATGTTATGAACGGCGCGCCAAATTTCAAAGGAGATTCCGCGCGCCCCCAAATGCGAGTCGACCGCGAGGACCCGGCGCACAGTGGGCCAGGGAGGAACCAAAGTGCGCCCAAAGTCATTTTTTTCCTTAGCCCAGTTGAAAGATAATACATTAAAGAATACCTCAGTTAAATATAATTCCGGTATGCACAATAGGGGTATAAATGTATTTCTTCAAACAGCAAAATCCTACATATTCACAGTTTTAGTGCAAATGTGACTTATTTTATCAATGTTTCAATTTAACATGAAGTGTTTAAATTATTGATATGTAATTGCTCTCACATATTCCTGATGGTTTATTTCACTGCATGCATGGGTTAACATGGATATAAACACAATCTTCATGAAAATATTATAGGTATTCACTGAAAAATTGACAAATTATCCATGTTTTTAAAAATAAATCCAGAGAAATTGTTTAGATTTCCAGGGATTACCACTTAAATTTTATTACCACCATTTTCTCTGATGTCTAAAGCTTTAAGTTGATACCAGATTTGGCTGTCACCTTCTGCCTATTATTATGTTAGAGCCGATTTTCCTTGCCACATTGCCCCGGAAGTGTGTTTATTTTGGTCCGCCACTGAAGGATTCGCGGTAATAAATTACGGCGCGTGGGGGCGCGTGACACTCTCTGACACCGCGGACCAAAATAAACAAATTTTCCGGAGCAATGTGGCAAGGGAAATCGGCTCTAACATAATAATAGACAGAAGATGGCAGCCAAATCTGGTATCAGCTGGGTGGTGCGAAGGCGAAGCTCATGCACACGGCCACTGCCACTAGCTATCAACCTTTCTACGGATGCTATGTCATACCAATCAATCTTTTATAGTTCGAGACAAAAGAGTTTTAATCATAATAAAGAGAAGGGTGCTATAAAACTTACCTCGGTTTGGTGAAAACTGTTGTTGCTCAAAGACAAAATTATATCTCTGACTTGTTCGTCATTCATCTTGAGGCTTGAGATGACGTCACACAGTGGCGGATCCAGGGGTGGGGGCCCCCTCCCCTAGAAAAAACAACATGTAAAACACCCTTTTGGGGGAAAAAAGAGAAGATGGATCCCCTCCCCTGGCGCTCAAGGGGAGTGGTGGTGAATTTTTTTTTCTATTTTTGAAGGCAAAAAAAAAAAAAATTGCTCACTATTATTAATACAATATGTTAACGTTCCAAGGAATTTACATGTTATGTTAATTTCTCTAGTGATGTTAGTAACGTTTGATTTTCCTGGTTATTTAGGTAATGTTAATTTGTTTAGTTATGTTAGCAATATTTAATTTTCTTGGTAATTTAGGATATGTTATTTCCATCAGTAATATTGATTTGTCTTGAAATAATCTTGATTTGTGTACAGCGCTTTGAAACATTTATGTCACAAGCGCTATATAAATTTTTCGTATTATTATTATTATTATCTTCTACATAAATACGATATAGAAAACTTAGGGTGGTGTAGAAGGATACTGAATTGTATTTTAAGTAAATTTAGAGCAAGCAATTAAACTTCAAACTTCAAACTTCACACTATTACATTAGCTGAAACATAATTATGGCCTTTCCAAATGCAACATATTTTGTGGAATAGGCTTCCTGACCGGCTTCGGGAGGAATGGGCTTCCTGACCGGCTTCGGGAGGAATGGGCTTCCTGACCGGCTTCGGGAGGTAGTGAGCACTATCGGTTTCGGGAGAGCCTTGAAACAATATTTGTTTTCAAGGCTGTGTTGCCTCCCTCGAGCTTCTTGGGGGCTAGTTCCACAGGGTTGGTGGATTTTCACAATATAGGCTAATTTCAATGTTTTATTACTTCTGATTGAATTTCACTTACGTATATAATTACATTCTCCCTTTGTTTTCTTATTTTATCTCACAAAAGGCTCAAACTGGCTTTCTGCTCCTCGTTTTTATAGTGAATACCATACGAGGTAAGTCTTGATATTTACATCCTGTTGTTCAGTGAGGCAGGCGAATATGCTGTATTATATAAAAGGGTCATGTGACTCGGCATCACCAAGGCTGGTAATGCACTGCGTTTTCACAACGGTTACTGAATGTAAATTTCCAATAGGGCCCATCCTATGATATGGAATACAACCAGCAATTCATGGCCGGGGAACCCGGAGCACCTCTCCCTGAAATATATTCTTACCGAAAACTAGCAATTTTCGTTATGTAGCTAAATGTAATGCATACGTCTGTGTGAAGTGCCTCGATACGAATGCTTCATTAACCTGTCGCGAAGAATTTTTTTTCAACAGTCAGAATGCGAATTGTATATATTACGTGTTGTTAGGTAGGACAAGCTATAATGTTTGTCCTACCTAGCAACAACTAACGGATACCATTCGCATTCTCACTATTGAGTATCTGTTATTCGTAACAGTGGAAAGAAATAATTTGTATCGAGGCACTTCACAAAGACGTATGCATTACATTTAGTTACATTACGAAAATGGCCTATAGTGTCTAAATTATGTAAATGATGAGTTAACGTAACGTAAATGTCACTCAAGCATACCAGGCACTATTTACAAAAGGGTGAAGAGGGAGGCAAATGCAGATATATATATATATATATATATATATATTTGTTTATATATATATATATATATATCTATCTAGTGCCGGGCTTGGATTCGACCTCACATTCTAGTGATTGAAAGTCAAGTGTATGAACCACTGTACTATATGACGATACATTTTCTTCTTGGAAATTGTCATGCTCTTACTGATCCAAAGACACAACAGTCTTGACCTATACAATATCTAGGTTTTACAGATTTTACACTAATTTATATTAAAATTATGTAAAGTAAGGGAGCATACACACCGAATTTTCGGGTGCAAAAAAAAAAAAAATGTGCTCACTACCCCCACTGAGCGAATTTTCGACCGGCACGATTTTCCAATTTTCGGGTGCAAAAAAAAAAAAGTGCTCACTACCCCACACTGAGCGAATTTTCGGCCCGGCGCGATTTTCAAATTTGCGGGAGAAAAAAATGGCCCCACCCCTTGTGCTCCCCGTCTAAGAAATCCTGGATCCGCGCCTGTCCATTTGCACTGTTTCAATATTCCGTGCCACGGAATCGCCACCCCTGGTGACAGCACTCGTACATTTTCAAACACATATTTTTCAATTGCTATTAAAGGACTTGATAAAATAGTTAACCTGGCCTTATCCTACATGGCCCCATCCATAATTTCTTAGGTTATTTAACGATTAAGCCTTTTACAAAGTTCAACGTTTATTCTTTTAATACCCTAAGAATGTAAATAATTGATGAGCAATTTATTTTGACAAAGATATCAAAAATAATCACATTATACAGTGATAACAGTAGCAATTAAAATCGGAAAAAAGAAGCGGTTAACAATATCCACCATATTTATATATAAAGTATTGATGTAACGCAGTGAGAAAACATGTACTTCTATGTTGCGTTCGGCCGTAGATTTATAACTTAGATATAAAATATGTATTGGGATAAGAATAACTATTATTTTCTGTTTGTAATTGTAGTTTTTAGCGATGAGATTCGCGACGTGTGTCCAGCTATCTCGAAGAATATGTGCCCTGTAGAATACGACTCATCAACAAGGCAACACATACAATTGCTGCCTAAATATGTTCCTGCCGGACACGAAATCCATAATCTACAAGGCGATATTCGTGAAAATGTGAAGAAGTTCTACTGCGCAAAACCGGGTGAGAAAACTATTTTATTTTGTCATGTAATTGCACATGTAGAAGTGAAGACCTATAGAATTTAATATTAAAATCGATTCAGAAATATTTCAATTCTTCCTAGCGACATTTGCTTTGATTTATATGCACGCAACATTAATCTGAGTGACAAATTATTACAATGGCCGGGAAAACATATAGTTTGCTGCAATATAGCCTAAACAAGACTAAGGCCCGCCGCACACTACACGAACATTCTGCGATCCGATTTTCGAAGAAATGGCAATATCATTGTATTAGATAGAAAACCTAAACAACCACAATCTTCCTGATTTAGCGTCTAAATAATGAAACAAATACAAAAAGTGACATTTTAGTGCATTGAATTATTCTAGTGTGAAAAAAGCCTAATCGGTTTCAAATCGTAGACAATCGCACTACTGGCCTGACGTCACTACGATTCTGAGCCGATTAAGCTTTTGCTCTTCCAAGGTAGCATGAAATCCATCGAAATTTAGATTTTCTTAAATCATTTGACTATTCAGATCGTCGATCATTACAATTTTACCTGTTTGAATGTTCGTATCAAATGCTATTACAAATTCTTCCAAAATCGGGTTGCAGTCGGATCGTATAGTGTGCGATGGGCTATAACAATATTAGTGTTACGACCGGTCGCCGATTCCCGAAAACCACTGCTCAGGAGTTAGTTGTTAATAATGATATTGGGTTCTTGTATAGCGCTCATATCTGTCAGACTTGACACTCCTGGCGCTCCTGATTATTACCCTGGCTTTAGCATGGATATGCCATTACGTCGCTCTAGCAATTCAAAGAATTAATTCCTGCCAGGTACCCATTTACATCACTTGGGTTGAGTGTGGCAAATGTAGATCACCGACAACCAGCACCGACAACCAGCAAGGAATTTTACTTTGGAAAATTTGAAAATTCTATTGTTGCTTCTATACTGCTGGTTCATATATTCAGTTTGTTTGATAGTTTTCCATTGAAAGAAAAGAGCGAAGAAAAGAACAAAAATATTGAACTTAATCGCTTATATTATGTTATTCTGTGATGTTTTATTCATGGCATAAACCGTTTTTCTTTTTCCTGCTGCAACAGCCTGCTAAAAAGACCAAATATCAGTCGAGAAGTTTAATGAGCTCTGTTCTATATTTAATGTAGAAATATCTTACTTTAACTCCCTAAAAAGAGACAGTGGGGTTGTTTATAATCGGGAGATGTTATATTCTCTTTTTGCTCTCGCTGCTTTCAATCAGCCTTCGAAATTTGTTTCATCTATCATAGTACGCCCCCGACAGGTGGAGCTGTATCTTTCTACATTTATTGATACATATTGCGTTTGCTACTTCCTATACGTTCATGGAAAAAAGGTCCCTCCATTTCATAATGCCCCTAAGATTCGGTTTTTATTTAATTTCAACAAAACAACAGCAACAAGTTTTTAATGAGTTTATAGCCAGGACGTAGTAAAGTCACATCACTTTATGTTCTTTCAAGGCAGCCACTCGAAAAATAGATAATAACAAATGTTTCCTGATCTGACTATCGTCTCGTCAGGGCCAGAAGGGTAATAGCTATTAGCTAAATCATACGTGTTAGCTCCCTATTTATGTGCAGGCAACTTCGTTATCATCTTTCTAGCTTCCATTTTTTAACCGTTTCCCTCCTCCTTCTCTCAATTTTTTTCATGAAAATGTTTTTCATTCTTAAGATCAAATCATAATATGAGATTGTGTGAAACCTTGTTATTCCTTTTTAAAAGAAACGTCACAGAAATGGCAGAATGAAAAATATGAATGAGATAATCCCACAACTGAGCAGATACTTTTGCTAATAATGAACAAGTAATTTTAATTTCGTATTCGTGTTTGCGCCAGTGATTATACCCCTCCGCCTATATAAAGCTTGCCGACCATCGTAATAACATCGGCCAATATACCTGTTATCGATGATCAATTGCGTTACAAGTGCCAACCATTCACCAATACTTCCTCCAGCGGTTGTATATTAACTTAACTTAGGATTATCGTCTGGCGTGCCGCTATCTAAGACCTACGGATGTTTGGTATCTTTAATGCAGCATGTCTCGGAAGACCCTGCTGGAATGGCGCCACCTGCGACGAGACTTTGGATGGTTTTTCATGCACCTGTGCCGGAGGATATTCAGGTTCATTGTGCGAAGAAGGTACTGTCAATCGTTTGCTTTAATTTTATTCACTTCATTGAACTTTTTTTTAATTCACTGAATCATAACGTTTAGTGGATATACGGGATTACATAGGCCTATTTTGTATCTATTTTTCTTATTGAATTAAGCTCCCCTTAATAATTGTGGCAGATATAATTGCTCTTGAATGCCAAGCCGGCCATTCTCAAATAAGTTGTTGAAAATAATCAGAGAACTTGTGAGGAAAGATCACAAGAATGACTAAATAGTGGGGATATTTAAATGAACCAATCACCAAAATGTGTTTTGCTCCTGATGTAAGGGTCCAATTTTGCTACACTGTAGTAAAACTATGTGCTCCAAATAATTTGTTGTTATAAGATTCTTTCGATGTTGTCAGGAATCTTTCCAGATAATTCAAAAATCGCCAAAGTGATACCTGTATTTAAAAGTGGTTCTACTGTTTATACTAATAACTATAGACCCATTTCTGTGTTACCTGTATTCTCTAAGATCTATGAAAAGTGTCTTTATAATCGATCGTTTAAATGTCTTGATCATTGCAACATCATATCCACTAGTCAGTACGGTTTCCGCCCTGGGTACTCCACATCTTCTGGTTTAGTTGATTTTGTATATAAAGTGTCCAATGCACTTGATAAAAAGAAAAATTTGATTGGATTATTTCTTGATCTGAGTAAAACTTTCGATACATTAGGACATCTAATTCTGTTATATAAATTGAATAATAATGGTATTCGTGGTGTTCTTTTAGATCTTGTTAAAAGTTATCTGTCTAATCGTAAGCAGTATGTGTTTGTTAATAATCATGAATCTAATTCAAAGGTCATCAGATGTGGAGTACCCCAGGGATCTATGATTGGTCCTCTTTTGTTTCTTCTTTATATAAATGATATTTGTAACACATCTAGCATACTTCAATATATATTATTTGCAGATGACACCAGTCTGTTCTTGAGCGAGTAAAATATTGGAAATTTGATTATTCATTTCAATCGTGAAATGATCAAAATTAATTCATGGCTAATTTCTAATAAGTTAGTTCTAAATATAAATAAAACCCATTACATGATTTTTTTCAAACAAGTCGATTGATTATAATGATAGAGTTTTTTCGTTGAATGATAACATTATTGATCGTTGTTCTTCTTTTAAAAATTTGGGTGTGACTATTGACAGTAAGTTATCCCTTAATGAGCATGTTGATGTCATCTGCACGAAAATTTCTAAAAGTATAGGTATTCTAAATAAGTTAAAGCATTTTCCACAAAATATACTCAAAATGATTTATAATTCCACTTTTTCACCTTATTTTCAATACTGTAATCTTGCCTGGAATTTCTCGGCTACATATTCAATGCTACGTTTATACAGATGACAAAAAAGGGCAGTGAGAATCATTTCGGATGCCAATTTTTTCTTGCCCATTCAAAGCCGTTACTTAATAACCTTAATATGTTGAATATATTTGATTTTTCTGATTATTAAATTGCAGTTTGTATGTACTTATGTTTTAAAACTATATACCAAAAAGTATTTCAGAATGTTTTTGTTATAATGCCAATATACATTCTTATATTACACGTGGATCTTTAAACTTTCATTTACCCAAAATACGCACCTCACTAGCTAAAAATTGTACTTTTTTAGAAGGCACCTACATCTGAAACAGTTTATCATTATATTTAAAATCTAGTCCATCACTAAATGTTTTTAAAAAGAGATATAAAACCTTATTACTCAGTACATATATTAGCAATGTTTGATCACGTTTTTTTCTTTTCTTTTTTGCCCTTGTCTTTGTTAATGTAAGTAACAAAAACAATTGTTATTTTTTGTTGTCAATCTTTTGAGTATCTATGCTTATACTTATTCTGTAGATCTTCAATCTGGTCTTGTTATACTCTCATCTTATCCTAATTTCAAATTTTCAGTTTCAGTTTTTGTGTAGGTGGCAGCACTAATAAGGCATTTCCTTTCTAGCTGTCTCCTCATTCTCATAAATACTCACTTTTCACTATATTTTGTCCAGATTACCTTTATGACGTATATTATATTGTATGATTATCTTTGTATCGTATGTTATTTTGACTTTATATCTATGCGATATTGTATGTTATTACATTTAAATGTTTTTTATGATGAATAAAATAAATTCGACTATCTATCTATCTAAGAGATACTGCGGTTTAAATACACTCTTGGTGAACAGTAAAACGCCTTGTTGAGGAAACTTCTTAACACACGCGTACTCACTCGCATAAAATAGGACACACACGGAACCGGAGTTCGATTTGGGTTCCGTGTGATAGATGGTAGTAATATACATCTACAGCTGCGAGACCAAGTAAAGCAAAGCCTGTTCGTAGATCCGACACAACTCAGTAGTCTGCGTCGTGTCATCGGGAGCAATCTTTGTAGAAAAACATCAGACAATTTGGGATCCGCACTAATCCTAAAAATAGACGTCACAGGGACGGGAGATACTAGCGGCGCAATTAAATTCAGATCAAAGCTCTGTAGCTCAGACCTCTTGGTGTTTGTGTGTGTGTGTGTTGGGGAAGGGGGAACTGCAGGGTCCCGTCTCATGAAAAATAACAGATTTATTCAAATTGATTGCAACTTGAAATCCCTCCTAGCTGTGAACTTTAGAGATGTAATTGAACATCTGCAATTGATTTAAGTATTTAAATTCGATGGAATCATCGCAACTCTTAGTGAAAATGGTAAAACGCAGCCCCAGAATCCATCTCTTGAGCCTTCAATGCCTGAGGAATCAGCACTCGGTGGGCTCTTTGCTCTTTCGACCATCGGGATCAAGCTGTGTTGTTCATTGCTCCACGACTTTGTTGATCAGGCTGCGTTATCCGAGCTTTCTAGATCTTGGGAATCAGGCTCATTTTCTGTCTGGATCAAGAGGACCAGGTCTGTGTTGCTCATTGCTCTTTGGGTCTTGTGAATCAGGTCAATGTTGATCATTACCTTCTGGGTCATGTGGATCAGGCTGTGTTGCTCATTGCTCTCTGGACCATGAGGATTAGGACTGTGTTGTTCATTTTGGATATATTGATTCAAGGAGGCGTGTTTTTTCGGGAGCTCCGGATTATATGCGATTTTTGCCGCCAAACAGGTGTTTTGGGAGGAGTTCTATATACCAAACTGAGGAAACAGGGACGGTGGTAAGCGTCGTGTGACTCGTTTTATTTGAAAATTTGCAATTTTGAAGATTTTGTTCAATTTCTCTTTTTTTTTCCCAAAACATTTCAAATAATTTTTGAGGACGATTAGAACAATTTTGCGCAACATAAACAATTTAACGCTTGGTAGCCAAGTACGCGGGACCTATAGCTAGAGAGCGGGTACCTGCGACGCGGTATGATGAAAGTAATTGAACAACAAGTTGATGAATGACGTAACAATTATTCTCAATGATGTTCGAAATCTTCGCGTTTAAGAGTTAAAAGCCGAATTACAGAAGCGAGACCTTAACAAAATGGCTTGAAAGAAATTCTTGTAAAGAGACTACAAAAAGAAATCGAGAGAGAAAATCATGATCAAATTAATGACGTCGGTAATAATGAATCTCAAGCTGAACACCAGAAGACGACATAATCTGAGCAAAAAAATCTTTATGATCATTTAAATAAGGTACTCTCGTCAGTCCAAGAATTACCAAATAGAATATCCAAACTAGAAAAAAAGTTTGGTGAAGATCAGCTAATGGAATATAGAGAGCGTCATCTCGAACAGATGGAAGGACTTTGTCGACGCCATCAGGAATTGAAGGAGAGCTCCAGATGTGATGCTATAGTGGTGGGGGACTCCATGGTAAGACACATCAACGGCGAGCGTCTTTCACGGAGGAACATTAAGAGAGTGACCTGCATGTCCGACAAAACCTGGTGCCATGGTGAAAGATATCGCTACTTCGTCGCCTTGTGAGATCCTAAAGCCCGGCGGTGAACTAATAATTCAAGCAGGGACCAACAACATAGGTGAAAGTGCTAACAGTGTTGCACACGAGCTGTCCGTCCTTTCCGAGTCCGTGGTTGCTGACGTCACCATCTCCGGCATCATACATCGCAGATGGGAGAGTTACGACGAGAGCAGGCGGGTCGACAAAATCAACCGACTGATGGAGACTGCTGCTCACTAAAACAACTGGGGATTCATTCACAACTCAAACATCAATGAGTGGCAACATCTCGGGCAAGATGGAGTCCATCTCAATAGATCTGGAATACGTCTCCTGGCAGCCAACCTCTATCGTCATATCTACAGATGCCAGTCGACAAGAGGTCAGAATAATTAGAAGTCGTATGCTGATGCGGCTGCTGGTAAGACAGGGGGTTCATCCACAAATTCAACGCAGAATGATGCGCAGTAAACCATGCGCAGTGTACATATGGTAATTAACCTAGTAGACCTCATGAAGTAATACCAAAGTTATCAAGAGTATCATGTAATTGCAATATCTTGATAACTACAAGTCAATTACTGACAGACTACAGGATTTAGTATTTGGATGCCTCCCCACAATAAACCAAAGGGGCATTAAGTTTTCTCACTTAAACGTTCACAGCTTGATATGTATATAAAATTGATGAGCTGAAAATCTTACTTAGAAATGAGCCTTTTGATATAATTTGTTTGAATGAGACGTTGTGAGACTCATCGATACCTGACTCGAAACTAAACATAGATGACTTTGTATTGCTTCGTAAAGACCGAAACAGATGCGTTGGAGGCGTCGCTATGTATATATCCAATAAGTATGATTTCAAGCAAAGACATGATTTGAATTGTAAGGATTTGGAATGTTTGTGGCTGGAGCTCTGTCATCCTCACAAACCTCCTATTTTGGTAGGTTTAATTTATAGACCACCGAATTCGACATCAGACTATTTTGAGAAGCTTGATATATGCCTTGCAAAATTAATGTCTGAAAACAATCGCTGTGCTATTTTAGGAGACTTTAAACTGTAACTTCATGAGTGATGAAAGAGATAAAAAATTCAGAAAAATTACAATTCCTATTTGAGTTAGATGGTCTTAAGCAACTGGTTAACCTACCTACTCGTATTACTCAAAATACATGCTCAATTATTGACTTGGTTTTTGTCACTGATCCAGAGTTGTATTCTGAGACTGGCGTCTTTAAGACTAGCATTAGTGACCATAACCTAGTTTATACTGTGAGAGATTTCAATAACAACCAAAAATCCGCTAAGGGCAAATCTACTAAATGTCGTTCATTAAAAAATCCTCGTTGTGAATGACTTCTTATTCGATCTACAAAGAATTCCATGGAGATCATGCATACATTTTAATGATATTAACAGAGCATGGGAGACGAAGCTTATATTATTTATGGAAGTTGTTAATAAACATATGCCGCTCTGTGAGAAAAGAATACGAAAGAATACGAATGAGGAGATTATTGAAACGATGCGCGAAAGAGATCATGCCCACGATGTGGCGTTGAAGAGGGTTGACAACGCATCATGGAAAAGGTACAAAGAACTAAAGAACAAGGTAAATCATCTTCTGAGAAAGAAAAAAGGAAATTATCACAGTGCTCAGATAGATGAAAGAAAAGGAAATAGCAAACAAATGTGGCAGAGTGTCAAACATATTATTCCTAAATCTAATCAGGTCTTACCCTGCAGCATAGAAGTGAATGGGGCTAAAATTACAGATGATAAAAGCATTGCTCAAAGTTTTAATGAATATTTTGTTACTTGTGCTCAAAATATAACAAGTGGTATCCCAAAACATTCGGAAATAATTGTATATGCCACTGAGATTATAAATACAGAAGGCAAATTTGAGCTACAGCCAGTCACGAGCGCATTTGTTCTAAAGGAAATTGAAAACATGAGTGATGATAAAGCAACCGGAAATGATGGAATAAGTTGCCGTCTTTTAAAAATATCAAAATATATCATTGCGGACTCCTTAAAGATACTATGTCCCTTTTGCAGCCAACATCAAATTCTGTAGAACTTTGCAGGAATTATGAATATGTCATGTATGTCCTATCTGTGAAATTTAAACGTTAGCAGTGTCCTAATATTCAAATTATGCAAGGAAACCCGTTTACTTGCTAGACTTCACTGTCAGACACTATTGAGTGACTGACTGGCTTTTTCATCTTTGGTAATAACATACATAAAATGAGCTGTAAAGGGTACATGAGCATTTGTCTACATCAATAACCCACTTCTTGTAATGGCCAAAATTAAACTGATTGAATCTTTGCGCAGCATAAAACGTACGACCATTCGGTACAATGGTCTGAAAAATCAGACTATTACTTACTGGCTCTATAGCTCCTAAGTCGATTCGACAACTAATAGTCGTTATTTTCCCACTTAAAGACATTTTCAAGCCCCCCCCCCTTTTTGTAGGGAAGTTCTAAATTAGTATTGTCTTTCAAATGCCGTTGGAATTTAACCTTTCCATTCTTTTGGCCTGCAAATGGGACATAGTACCTTTAACATGGCTTATCAATAAGTCAATTACAACATGATAGGTACCAATAGGCTTGAAAAAAGCAAGGGTGATTCCAATTTATAAGACTGGTGATATGTCCACTCCAGGTACTTACAGACCAATATCGGTATTCTCCGCTGTGAGCAACATTCTAGATAAAGCTGTGCATTTTTAACTATGTGGTTTTCTAGACAAAAATAAAATATTGTATCCTAACCAGTCAGATTTTCGTCCTCTTCACTCTACTGCCACAGCTCTAATGAAAATTTAGATAACAATAAGTTAACAGGTATTGCTTTCATTGATTTGATGAAAGCATTTGACAATGTTGATCACGATATTCTGTTACATAAATTTACAGCCATTGGGTGTTCTGATATGTTCTGAGACTAGTATTCAGTGGTTTGTATCATATCTGTCAAACCGAGAACATACGGTTTGTTTTAAAGTGGCTACTTCGAGTTCCTCAAAAGTTATGATGGGAGTCCCACATGGTTCAATTCTAGTGCCACTCCTTTTTTTCTACCTACATAAATAGTTTACCCAAATTTATCCATGATGGCATTGTTGATATGTATGCTGACGACACGACTCTAACAGTCAGCGGGAGGAATGTTACAGAAGTAGAACAAAAGCTAACCAAAGGTATGGAAAATGTATTTTCATGGGTAACAACAAACCGTCCAGTTCTTAATGCGGATAAGACAAATGTGATGCTAATCGGACCACGATTAGTTCTTAACAGAGTAAATAATTTTTCTGTCACACTAAACGTCAGCTGTTTGAAAAGAGTAAAAGTGGAAAAATGGATGGAACATGTGGGAAAAGTTATTAAAACTGCTCAAACAAATATAAGTGTAATTAAGATAGCCAACAGTTATATAGCCCAACAAGATCTCTAAACTTCTATATAATGCCATCATTCTTCCTCATTTCGATTATTGTTCCTCGGTTTGGTCTGAGCGATTTCAAAGACAAACGATTAAATTACAAAAGGTTAAAAAAAAAAACGAGCTACACGTGTAGTGCTGGGCGAAGGATTTGAAGTATCTTCAAATGATATGTTTAGTCGCTTAGGATGGATGCCTATTCAGACACGTGTCCAGTTTGGACGTGCAGTGATGGTGTATAAATCAATGCATGACATGGCACCAACATACTTTAAAAAAAGATTTCAGTCATGTCAGTTCACTACATGATCACAACACAAGACATGCTGTAAGGGATGCATTGCGTGTACCTAAATTTAGGACGGACACATATAAAAATAGTCTTCTAATTTCTGGAACTAGAGTATGGAACCAACTTGAAAGTTCTATCAAGACGTCACCTACTTTGAACAGTTTTAAACACACACTGAACGTCTTGTTATCTGCAGATGACGTCTAAGTGAACTTTTGGGGGGTTTTCGCGCGAAGCTAACCAATTTTCCCTATTGGCAAAATTATTAAATTAGGTTGACATGGTTAATTTTATACCATGTATAAATACATGAAATGTATCCATTTTCAGCTATCTTGTAAAGAACCTAAGTGTATTAATTAAAGAGCAATCGAATGTAAATATGTATATAACAAGTTTGGTATCCCGTGTGTTAAGCTATATCACATTATAAAAAGAAGTACGTTTTCAATATTTTTTTTCTTTCTTTTGAATACGTGGTTATCATCTGTTCTTTATTTTATTTCCATTTTTTAATGTATTTTCTATTTAAATTGAACATTCCAATCACATATTTATTTTAAATGATCAAGGCATAATTTTTGAATGATCAGTAATTTCATGAGGATACCAATTAATTTGTATTTTACCAATGTATATGCTTGTGTATTCATTTATTTTGTTTTGCTGCTCTTATTTGTTTTATTCTTACCAAAAAGGGCCTCATGGAAGACCACCAAATCGGTGATATGTGCCACCCTGTATAAATATTATTAAATATATATATATATATATATATATATGTATATATACAAAATTGCTCTCTGGGTCCTGAAAATCAGGCCGTGTTGCTCATTACTTTCTTGACCATTGAAATCGGGCTGTGATGCTAATTGCTTTCTTGACTATGGGGATCAGGCTGTGATGCTCATTACTTTCTTGACCATGGGGATCGGGCTATGACGCTCATTGCTTTCTTGACCATGGGGATCAGGCTGTGATGCTCATTGCTTTCTTGACCATGGGGATCAGGCTGTGTTGCTCATTACTTTCTGGACCATGGGGTTCGGGAATTGTTGCTCATTGCTTTCTTGACCATGGGGATCGGGCTTTGATGCTCATTGCTTTCTTGACCATGGGGATCAGGGTGTGTTGCTCATTACTTTCTTGACCATGGGGATCAGGCTGTTTTGCTCATTGCTCTCTGGACCATTGGGATTAGGTCTGAGTTGTTAATCGCTCTCTCGGCCATGGGGATCGGACTGTGTTGCTCATTGCTTTGTGAGTCATGTGGATAAGGCTGCGTTACTCGAGCATTCTAGATCTTGGGAATCAGGGTAATTTTATGTAAAGATCATGAGGATCAGGGCTGCGTTGCTCATTGCTTTCTTGACCATGGTGATCAGGCTGTGTTGCCCATTGATTTCTTTACCATGGGGATTATGACTGAGTTGTTCATTGCTCTCTTGGTCATAGGAATCAGGCTGTGTTGTTCATTGCTCTCTCGGTCATGGGGATCAGGCTGTGTTGCTCGTTACTTTGTGGGTCATGTTAATGTGGCTGCGTTACTCGAGCTTTCTAGATCTTGGGAATCAGGCTATTTTTGTATATGGATCATGAGGATCAGGGCTGTGTTGCTCATTGCTTTCTTGACCATGGGGATTAGGATTGAGTTGCTCATTGCTTTCTTGACCATGGGGATCAGGCTGTGTTGCTCATTGTTTTCTTGACCATTGTGATCGGGCTGTGTTGCTCATTGCTTTCCTGACCATGGGGATCGGGATGTGTTGCTCATTGCTTCCTTGCCCATTGGAATCAGGCTGTGTTGCACATTGTTTAATTGACCATGGGGATCAGACTGTGTTGCTCATTGCTTTCTTGACCATGGGGATCAGGCTGTGTTGCTCATTGCTTTCTTGACCATTGTGATCGGGTTGTGTTGCTCATTGCTTTCTTGACCATGGGGATCAGGGTGTTTTGCTTATTACTTTCTTGACCATGGGGATCAGGCTGTTTTGGTCATTGCTCTCTGGACCATGGGGATTAGGACTGAGTTGTTAATCGCTCTCTCGGTCATGGGGATCAGACTGTGTTGCTCATTGCTTTCTTGACCTCGGTGATCAGACTGTGTTGCTCATTGCTTTCTTGACAATGGTGATCAGGCTGTGTTGCACATTGCTCTCTCGGTCATGGGGATCAGGCTGTGTACAGTTGCTCGTTTCTTTGTGGGTCATGTGGATGAGGCTGCGTTACTCGAGCATGCTAGATCTAGGGAATCGGGCTAATTTTACGTATGGATCATGAGGATCAGGGCTGTGTTGCCCATTGCTCTCTGGACCATGGGCATCAGGGCTGTGTTGCTCAAGGCTCTGTGGACAGTGGGGCTCAGGATGTCTTCTATATTTCTTTCTGGGTAATTGGGATCAGGCTGTGATGCTCCTCGGTATTTGGATAATAGAAATAAGGGTTGTACTAGATTTCCCTCTCGCCTGAAAAAAGAAAATGCCCTAAAAAATGTGCCAATTCCAACGACCAGTAGGGATAAAGTAGTACAAAGTAAACAAATATACCTCTAAAAAATTATATTAAGAGCTCTTTCAACTGAGACAAATAGAAAAGGGTGTTACAACGATTTGTACCAATTGAAATGTTGGAAATTGAAAAAGCCATAAACAATACTTAGATTTTTTTAAAAATGCATTACATATGGGATATCCTAGTAGAATGACAACTCTTGAGATCGCAGGGATATTATTTTTAAAATGTATTAAAAATATGAAAGTGACTCGGTAACATTGGTTAAAGGTTGATGAAAAAACTGCTTAATTTGTGTATGAAATGTTACTTATTATATTCCTTCTACTGTACTAACCCTCTAGCATATAAAAAAAATCCTTAAAAAAATTGTCAAACCACAAAGATATTTATGGTTTTCTTGAAGGCGTCACTGGTCAACACCTTCTAATAATAAATTTTCCCAACCATTTTTGAATTTTTCCAACCGTTTTTCCATGAAAATAAGACATAAGACAGGATTTAATTTTTTTTTCAACACTTAAATGTCTGGAATGATATATGAAGCCAATTCATTGCTTTGTTACGATTTACATTCACCTAAAATGTAATAAAATTTAGTAATATAGTTGGGAGAATTAAGGAATCGATCACATCAGTTTTTTCCCAATTTCTATCGTTAATAATGGTCTGTTTTCACTAAAACTTTCAGATTATCTTTAATTTTACATCTAGCATTGAGGTCACTACCTTCGCACCATTTTCTCTCATCTAAACAATGTTACCAAGTCCCTTTTAGGGTCATTTTGAAAACTCTTCAATATCAATCATTATTTGGTTATTGTAATTCACCTCAATTTTACATTTGCCGCGTTAAAAGCGCGGCTGTTAACTTCGTCGGTTTTTTTTAAATATATGTGAACTAAATGAATTCGCACTCACTTAACTGTGTTGCACCATTCAGCATCTGTTCTCACAATTTTCCTATCAGAAATTGATGAGTGTAGCAGCATGCCGTGTCAGAATGGTGGTTCCTGTGCTGATGATATCAATCGCTATTCATGTTCATGCACGCCTGGATATGAGGGATTGCATTGTGAGATTGGTAAGCAAATGAAATATTTGTGTATCATAACATTGAAATAATGCAACGGTCTCTCTAAGAATAGCAATCATGTCGTTGTCTCCTCTTCTAAAGTTGCCTAGATGTTAACTTCCCTAAGTGATACGCAGTGAAGCGGGCATTACGTTACATACAAGTATTATTTTAGATGAATCATTGATCAATAAACTTCACATTTCTGTACAACTCTATTTATCTCTCTATCAATCATGTAGAATACGCGTTGGTGACTCTACACTATAGCTTATACAGGCTTTCCCTGTCATTTAATTAATTTTGTAGTAAAATTAACGAAAATATCACCCTCGGGCTAATTCCCTAATTCAAAATCACAAATCCTAGCATTAAAATCTCGTAGTGACTCCTATAATAACTCCATGATTCAAAGAACGTATCTGGTAGTGACCCATCTAACCACTCAATGAATCCAAGAACTAATCTCGTATAGTGACTCCTCTAACCACTACATGAATTCAAAAACTTATCTTGTACTGGCTTCCTCTAACCAATCCAAGAACTTCTTTATCTGCTTATATTTCTGCGAACTTTTATAGTAGTGACCACTTTATCTACTTCGTGTTCTAACAACCTGTTTAGTAGTTACCCATGTAACTACTTCATGAATATGGTGGACAATGCCAGGACGTGTGCAATCGGCTCATTTAAGATATGTATGATAATGTATGATAATCTGCGGTAACTTTCGTGTTTCTGGCAAGATCACAGATTTAGTTTCTTTGAAGTAGAATCAATAACCTGAACAGAATCTGAGAACGATTGAGAGTGAAATGTTAAAGGAAAGGCAATACCCAGTTTATTACATGAATACAACCAAAAAATATCATTACATTTCAATGTTTTTGTCTTGAGTGATAAGTGTATGCTCCTTTATTACATTGAAATGCTTATCGAAAAGTTCGTATGCTTCTTAATTTCCAGATACAAATGAATGTTCAAGCAACCCCTGTTTGAATAATGGAGTGTGCAATGATGGCGTCAATAGCTATTTCTGCGCATGCGTGGCCGGTTATGAGGGAACGCGGTGTGAAACAGGTAAGTGTTTTTTTTATTTTACATTTTCAAGTACCTCCTGGAAAGGCTTAATTTTTCACGTAATATTTGATACGGAAGCAATGACCTAAACACCATTTAACAGCGAATAGAACTGAAACAGTATACATGTATTTGAAACAAAAGGCAATACCCTATTTCACATACATAGGTCAAACAAGAAGTTAGAATTACGTTTCATTGTTTGTGTTTAATAATACTTATATTTCGTTTAAAATCCGTGTTTATTAACTTATTAGGAAGCTTATCGAAAGGATATATGCTCTTCATTTCCAGATACGAATGAATGTTCAAGCAACCCCTGTTTGAATAATGGAGTGTGCAATGATGCCGTCAATCGCTATTCCTGCGCATGCGTGGCCGGTTATGAAGGAACGCGTTGTGAAACAGGTAAGTGTTTTTGTTTCTTTTACATTTTTCAAGTGCTTCCTGGAGAGACTTAATTTGTCACGTAATGTTTGAAACGGAAGCAATGACCTAAACACCATTTAACGGCGAATTGAAGTGAAACAGTATACATGTTTTTGGAAAAAAAGGCAATACCTTTGTTGACATACATAGGTGAAATAAGAAGATAGAACTACATTTATTTATTTATTTATTTATTGTGGTATAAAAAAAACATTGTACATGGCATCCTAGTGGCTGAATTGAGTACAATTTACATTAGTACTAACACTAGAATACTGCACAAAACAATAGTATTAAACATAGTACATTCATAACAGAACAATAGGTACACCTTATTCAAAGAATGTTGATGGTGGGATAACGGAAGTGGATAATGGATGTGGAAAAATAAAGGTTTTATGACATGACTTAAGCAAATTCATAGGAAGAATATATTGTTGAATAAAGTATGATAAGTGCTAAAAGAAATAATCTATTTTGCATGTTTCACAGTAGGCTTATTGTCCTATGGGTGCAAGGTACCTGTATATGGAGAACAAATAGGACATATAATTCACCAAAGTTGAATGGAGAGTGAAATAATAGTTTCACCTTCCCTTATTGGCAGATAGAGATGATTGGTAATGCAATATTAAGATTCATAGAATCCATATTAAAACAAATATGTACCTTTAGTATTATACAATTAAATTTTTTATTTAAGCAAATCTATAAGCTAGCAATTTAATTTAATTTACGTATATGCTTAGCATTTAAGAACAAGATATCTGTTTAGCAATCAATTTGTCATTTCGTGGTTCCATTTTTGAATTGAGTAGCCTCACAATGAAGTGCAGTGCGTTCTTTTTGTAGCGCTCATTTTTTAATTTGATTTTTGAATAGTCGTTAGAGTTGCGCAAGTTACAGGAAGTGTGAGAAGCTCGCGTAGGAGGGAGGCAGTAATGAAAGGGGAACGTTTCCTTTGTGAGGGTACTCGCAAATTTCATTGTCAACCTTTCCTTCCTCTCGTCCAGTGTGGTAAGGTCAAGAACAATGAGGGCATCATCGTAACTCGTGTATCTTTGGCCAAGCATGAGGCGACACGCTCGTTTTTTAATTCTCTCTGTGAGTTTCTTGTCTGCCCGGGTCAAGCCTGAATGCCAAACAGGTGCGCAGTATTCGACTTTCAGGCGCACGTACGAACAATATACAACTTTCAAATCCTCAATAGGAAGCCGAAAACCTTTTAAGATACGCATCATGTGTAGCCTAATGCTCGCCGCTTTGACCATTTATGTGACATGATATGACCATTTTAAGTCCTCCTGTACACACCCACCCAAAAGCTTAACTAGTTGTACTTCACTTCCAAGGTTTAATAACATGCAGCGGCAGAGCAGGGAGATAGGTTGGGAAATCAGTCAGATCGAATCTACCGATGTCTTCAGCTATGCTGACGAAGAACTTGTTGATCATCTTAGCCTTACCAGCAAGGTCTAACTCGTCGATCCCTTCGACCTCAATGGCATGTGTTCTTATTTCCTGCCATTGATTTGTTATGTTCTTGTGCCACTGAGATGGATTGCTCTCCTTCATCTTACGCACGCGTCCGACATAGAACTCAGAGTTTGCCCCTTTGATTAGTTTATTTAATTTATTCCTCAGCCCTTTCCATTTTTTCGCACCTGCTATGAAAGCTTGCTGACGTGCACCAATAAGGGCTTTGATTTTAGGGGAAATCCATGGTTTGTCATTGTCGTGGCATTTAACAACAGCTAAGGGAAAATACTCGTCAATCAATGGCAAAAGTGTGGAATAGAACGTATCACACTTGTCGTTCGTGTTCTCGGCTTGATAAACTGGATACCAATCATAGTTCTGGAGAATCTGTCCAAATTCGCGAATAGCACTGTCTTTGATTGGTCATGCAATCCGAGTTCTTGTGCGATTGGGCTTCGGTGAGTACTGGGTAGGGATCCAGGAAACCACAAGGTGGTCGCTGGAGCCCAATGGGGGTAGAGTTGTTACGGAATTATAGTAGCCTGACATATTAGTGAGTATCTTGTCCAGAATCTGGTCACGTCTTGTTGGTTCACCTCTTGTTGGTGCACGATTAGGTCGCCGCCCGGGCACCAACCTAATCGTGCGTTCGCCGTCGAGCGATTTAGGTCAAAAATCGAAGCCGCTAGGTCAAAGGCTGACGATCGGTCGCAGCCCGGTCGCCGCTGGGAGCTCAGTCGGTCACTGCCGGGGCGCAGCGGGGAGAGGCTCCCCGATTTCGCCCAGTTTTGACCTAAAATCAACTGGCGACCGACGGAAAATCGACAGGGCACCGCCCCTGGCATCGCTTGGGCTCTACAGCCTGCTCGACTTCTCCAAAAATCGTTGGGCGATGCCTAAATTCCAGCGGCGACCGAGCAGGCTACAAATCGGTCGGTCGCCGCTCTGAGTTGTGACCAAAGCTTTAGTGTCTACGTTGTAGTTAATCGACAATGTCAGGAGATACAAACTCATAAAATGCACAAAAACGATGATTCGAAATATATCTATACCTTGCTATATATTGTCCCAAAATATTAAATGAAAAATGGTCCAATGTCTTCAGAAGAGATTTGCTGAAAATAGTGAAAAATGAGGTAAAGTTGTTCACACCAGAAGACACAACTTGGGACAACTATACAGCGCCATCAAATTGTTTGTGTTTAATAATAATGATATTTCGTTGAAAAATCATGTTTATTAACTTATTAGGAAGCTTATCGAAAGGATATATGCTTCTTCATTTCCAGATACGAATGAATGTTCAAGCAACCCCTGTTTGAATAATGGAGTGTGCAATGATGCCGTCAATCGCTATTCCTGCGCATGCGTGGCCGGTTATGAAGGAACGCGTTGTGAAACAGGTAAGTGTTTTTAGTTTCTTTTACATTTTTCAAGTGCTTCCTGGAGAGACTTAATTTGTCACGTAATGTTTGAAACGGAAGCAATGACCTAAACACCATTTAACGGCGAATTGAAGTGAAACAGTATACATGTTTTTGGAAAAAAAAGGCAATACCTTTGTTGACATACATAGGTGAAATAAGAAGATAGAACTACATTTATTTTATTTTTTTTAATTTATTGTGGTATAAAAAACATTGTACATGGCATCCTAGTGGCTGAATTGAGTACAATTTACATTAGTTCTAACACTAGAATACTGCACAAAAAACAATAGTATTAAACATAGTACATTCATAACAGAACAATAGGTACACCTTATTCAAAGAATATTGATGGTGGGATAACGGAAGTGGATAATGGATGTGGAAAAATAAAGGTTTTATGACATGGCTTAAGCAAATTCATAGGAAGAATATATTGTTGAATAAAGTATGATAAGTGCTAAAAGAAATAATCTATTTTGCATGTTTCACAGTAGGCTTATTGTCCTATGGGTGCAAGGTACCTGTATATGGAGAACAAAAGGGACATATAATTCACCAAAGTTGAATGGAGAGTGAAATAATAGTTTCACTTTCCATTATTGGCAGATAGAGATGATTGGTAATGCAATATTGAGATTCATAGAATCCATCAAGTCTTTCGCCTTCTTTGTGCTTGGATGATCGTCAACAAAACGAAGTTAAGTCTTTTTTTAAAACGGCAGGCAGCCAGTGAAAACGAACTCGTTTAATCAAATGATGGAAATGCATGCATTACTTTAAACAAACAGAACTTTGTTATTCCTGGCTCATTTTTCCTGATGTATGTGTTATATGAAACGGCAGAAATTGAACTTTCTAGAAATGTGATTTTCTCTTTGAAATTCAGATACCGCACGCCAAATGACTTTTTGGTTTCCTCTCTTCAAATTGTTTTTAATCACTCATGCGTGAAATATGCATCATATGAGTTGCATCAAATAAAAGAGGAGGATCTAACCTTTAGAAATATGTGTCATTTATAAATTATAATTGTGATTAAGTTATGATAAAACATCGATAATTCTCGGTTTCGTTTTTTCTGGGACGCACTGTATTTTACATTTTCAAGTGCTTCCTGGAGAGACTTAATTTGTCACGTAATGTTAGAAACGGAAGCATTGACCTAAACACCATTAAACAGCGAATTTAAATGAAACAGTAACATGTATTTGGAACAAAAGGCAATACCTTATTTGACATACATAGGTAAAACAAGAAGGTAAAACTACATATCATTGTATGTGTTTAATGATAATTATATTTCGTTAGATATCCTGCCATAAGGCCGCATGCACGCTACCGTTATAGTGGTTTTTCCTCGATTGCGCTATCGATTGCCTGCTTAATTCACGCGAGCAAGCCACAGCTTTGCTGCTTCATACATGCTTGCTAGTATTCGTAATAGCAGTTATTGTTCATGCTCATTGTACTGTGCTGAGTGCTTCGCACCCGCTATTGATCAGATTATCTTAAAATAAACTTGGCACATGGGGGATTTGTGACTTGGCACAATGGGGATTAATCCTGTGGCACTGGGCTGTATTCATTATGGCAGGATAAGAGTTAACTTATTGGAAAGCTTTTCGAACGAAAATATGCTTCTTCATTTCCAGATACAAATGAATGTTCAAGCAACCCCTGTTTGAATAATGGAGTGTGCAATGATGCCGTCAATCGCTATTCCTGCGCATGCGTGGCCGGTTATGAAGGAACGCGTTGTGAAACAGGTAAGTGTTTTTGTTTCTTTTACATTTTTCAAGTGCTTCCTGGAGGGACTTAATTTGTCACGTAATGTTTGAAACGGAAGCAATGACCTAAACCCTGCTCGACTTCTCCAAAAATCGTTGGGCGATGCCTAAATTCCAGCGGCGACCGAGCAGGCTACAAATCGGTCGGTCGCCGCTCTGAGTTGTGACCAAAGCTTTAGTGTCTACGTTGTAGTTAATCGACAATTTCAGGAGATACAAACTCATAAAATGCACAAAAAAGATGATTCGAAATATATCTATACCTTGCTATATATTGTCCCAAAATATTAAATGAAAAATGGTCCAATGTCTTCAGAAGAGATTTGCTGAAAATAGTGAAAAATGAGGTAAAGTTGTTCACACCAGAAGACACAACTTGGGACAACTATACAGCGCCATCAAATTGTTTGTGTTTAATAATAATGATATTTCGTTGAAAAATCATGTTTATTAACTTATTAGGAAGCTTATCGAAAGGATATATGCTGCTTCATTTCCAGATACGAATGAATGTTCAAGCAACCCCTGTTTGAATAATGGAGTGTGCAATGATGCCGTCAATCACTATTCCTGCGCATGCGTGGCCGGTTATGAAGGAACGCGTTGTGAAACAGGTAAGTGTTTATTTTATTTTACATTTTCAAGTGCCTCCTGGAGAGACTTAATTTGTCACGTAATGTTTGAAGCGGAAGCTTGGTGTTGTTGTTGTTTTTGTTTTTATCTACGAAATCGGATAAAAATATTATACAAAGAAAAATATGCAAAATGAAATATTTATACATGTACATAATTAACAATCGAAGGAAAGCCCAATTCAGCAATGTTTATAGAACATGTTTATAGAGCATTGCTGTTCTTCCTTGGGGTCCTTACACTATATTTTAACATAAAAGTGTACATAAAGCAGAATAGAAACAAAACATTAACATCAGTTTTTTTTTAAATTCACGACGAGCAATGATCTTAACACCATTTAACAGCCAATATAAGTAAAACAGTATACATGTATTTGAAACAAAGGGCAATACCTTATTTGAAATACATGGGTGAATCAAGAAGTTATAATTACATTTTATTGTTTGTGTTTAATATTAAATATATTTCGTTGAAATCCGTGTTTACTAAAGGTACTTTGTCCCATTTGCAGCCCAAACAAAATGAAAACGATAAATTACAATGGCATTTAAAAGATAATACTGATTTAGAACTTGCATCAAAACGAAAGGGCTGGAAAATGTCTTTTTGTGGGAAAATAATGACGGTTAGTTGTCTAATCGACATAAATGATTGCATTCGTTTAAAATCCGTGTTTATTAACTTATTGGAAAGCTTGTCGAACGGAAATATGCTTTTTCATTTCCAGAAACGAATGAATGTTCAAGCAACCCCTGTTCGAATAATGAGGTGTGCAATGATGGCTTCAATAGTTATTCCTGCGCATGCGTGGCCGGTTATATAGGAACGCATTGTGACATAGGTAAGTTTAAAAAAAAAATTCAAGTGCTTCCTGGAGAGACTTCATGTGTCACGTAATGTTTGAAATGGAAGCAATGGCCTAAACACCATTTAACAGCGAATATAAGTGAAACAGTATACACGTATTTGGAACAAAGGGCAATACCTTATTTGACATACATAGGTGAATCAAGAAGTTATAATTACATTTTATTTTTTGTGTTTAATTTTAAATTTGGAATAAAAGGCAATACCTTATTTGCCATAATTTGCGATGGTGGGCAAATATTCTTTCGATATTGATTATTAAAGCTCTTATTTTGTTCATGTCTTTGCATCTTTTTATAGTATCATTATTTTAATTATCATTATTTTTGTTTCTTCATCATCATCCTCATCATCGTCATTACCTATTTTTCTTAGAATATTTCAGTTTCTACTCAAAAAATCACTTTGTCTACTTTCTTAAAATTGGTTAATTTCATTTACATATTGTTTTTCATCTTATAAGCATGCTCATCTCTTCCAAGGAAATACGAATGGGGCGGGTCGTTCTACAATTTCAGCACTTGCGAGATAAATCATGCTTCTGCGGTTTCAGCTTGTTCCCAATACGGATCCCATCTGGTCTTCATCGATTCGCAAGAGGAACAGAACTTCATCGTATGGCGTGCCTTGAGTGAGGACTACTGGATCGGGCTTACCGGTCGCAGCGAGAGTGAGGCAAGGTGGCGTGACGGATCAAGTCTTAGATATAGCAATTTTAACCATTTGTCGTTTGAGGATAGTATAAACTGTTACCGAATTTGGTTTCATATTCAAGATACTGCGCCAGAGGAGTATCGACATACTTGGCAGGATAAGGGTTGCTCCGTACTATTTAGGTACATATGCGAAAAATAAGTGGGGCTATAAAAATTGGATTGGTTTCTTTCAATTTTTCATACTACTTGGTTGCACCACTGAGTGCATCTTAACACCTAGATGGGGGCAAGGGAATATCCCCCAAATATATATATATATATATATATATAACTATATATATAATCAGATTTTCTTTCTTTAGTCATTCTATATAAAGGTCTATCGGAGCTATAGGAATGTTCGAGTTTGTGGTCTTTTGTCGTTTCATGCACTGATTTTCACATGAAGAGCATTGAAAAGATTGTTAAAGAGATGTTAATTTATAATGTTTAAAAGACGGAGCACTTTTCAACATCACCTTCAAGCAATATAAAATAATCATATTAAGGATTAGTATTAGTGCCGGTTTGTTCTTTTTTTGGTGTTTTATAGAATTTCATTTTTATTGTCAAGAGACTTTGTTCAAACTTCTTTGTATAATAATAGTTAGTGCTTCATGAAACGATGAAACGTCAAAGATATTTGATTACAACATAAAAGTGCAGTCTGTGTAGTAAGGTATTAATAGGGTCTATGATACAAATTTACATACCTGTATACATATACTTACTTATACATATACTTACATATACATACACATACGCATATATACATATACATTCACGTATACATACATGTAGATATAGACATACCCATATACATATACATATAAATACACATATACATGTAATAATAATAATAATAATAATAATAATAATAATAATAACATCTATAATGCTCACATATCCACCCCAAGAGATGCTCAAGGCGCCTATCTAAATACACATACACATATGAATGTACATATCTGTCTGTTGTCTCGAGTAATTAGCTTATACTTTAGATACGAATAGAACTAGTGAATAACAAAAACAAATATTGTAACGTCAATGTGTCAAAATACACGGCAGTTTCAAGTTTCAAGATTTATCTTACAAAAATATAGAAAAACATATTTAAAAAAAATTAAACAATACATATAGTATATATGAGCCCGTCTCAATGTATCACAATTCATATGATAGATTAAGTAGAATGTGAGGAACCTATTTTGGAAAAAAATGCTTGTATATTATAGGTTCCTGGTAAAATAAGCATTGTAGATGTAAAAACCGTAACAGTAGAGAAAGACGTAATTTAGAGGGGGAATTTAAAACACAATGTAATAAGGAAATTTGTATACAAAATAATGCATTAGTACCAATATCCAGGGTCACCCGGTTAAAATGCTGAGAATCGGGACTGAGCGCGTAACAGCAGCTCTCATCCCCTCTCAAGTGCTATCTCTTTTATATAGAACCTACTGCATGTTATCCAATTATCTTGGAAGTACATTTATTGTTCAACTCAAGGATTCCACAGGACCGTTTTGGGGGCAGGATTCGTCCTTGTTTTAGCAACAGATATGGAACTTTGAAAATGGGATCTGCCGTGTTGAGTATGTGAGAGCTGTAGCCATTTTCTACACAGGAGGTTATTGATCACTCAAGCGGACCCTGCTAGCCAGACTGATAATGCCAGGACCAAACGTCACAATGAAGGCTTTGTGTTTTGTTTGTGTTGTTCTTTTGACAGCCATCAACCTATTCATTGATGGGATACATGAGAGTTTGCTTCTAAAAAGCCCTAATGTTAGGAAGCCATATGCTATCGGTGCTAATGCCAAATCCAAGAACATCTTCTGTGGTAGAAGAATTGCATACTACAGCAATATTTACTGCACATTTAGGTTAGAACTTTGGAAATCAGGCGATGTTCAATCTAACCCTGGTCCTGATCCTGGAAATGGAAAATCAGTTAATTATCATTGTGCTATAGCCCCTCGAACATCACCACAACAGTGTTGTCCTAACTCAGGATCTTATAAACGTCAAGCACTTTTGGATATTCGAAGCCGTGTTAATTATCGGTTAGAAAACAAAGTTTGGGCAAACATCAAATCACTTGAAATAAATGCAAGACCGACAATTAAACGAGGTCACAAAGGGGGCAGGAACAGACGCACAAAATGTGTAACTGTAAGATAAGTCCGAATGTCAATTTGGACTATGGAATGCCCGCTCTATTAAGGCAAAAGTTAGCATGGTTTGGGATCTCATCATTTCTAAACAGCTTGATATTCTTGCCCTCACTGAAACATGGCTATGTGGAGATGATAGAGATAATCGCCCAATTGCAGATCTTCTGGCCACTCATCCAACTCACACTTTCCTGCACATCCCCAGAAAGAATTGAATTGGTGGTGTTGTGGGTGTATGCTTATGTGAAACTCATAGAGTTAAGCAAAACATGCATCGACTGCAGGAGTCATTTGAATATATTGACCTTACAATATCAGAAAGTCGTAGAACGCCCCTTCGACTAGTTGTGGTTTACAGGGCGCAGAGAACTCAGAACCATCAACAGACAGCGTCTTTATTCATTCAAAAGTTTTCATCATATTTGGAGCTACTTGTGTCTGATCCGAGTAGACTTTTAATCACTGGTGATTTCAATTTTCATGTGGATGATGAGCAGAATAGGGAGGCCCAAGCATTCATGGAGCTGATCAGTTCTTTCAATTTAGTGCAACATGTCGCAGCTTCTACTCATGAACGGGGGCACACACTAAACCTGGTCTTTTCACGTGCTTCGGATGACCTTGTCAGCAATGTAGCAACCACAGAGTAATTACCATCCGATCATGCTGCTGTCATCTGTTCACTGAGCACGAGAAAACCAGATCCTGTCAAGCTGCGAATTACCACACGTAAAATAAATGCAATTGATGTTGATATATTTTGCAGAGACATTCTTGAGTCAGAATTGTATGCTCATCCTTCTTCTGACTTAAAAAACTCTAGTAGATCAGTATGATCATGTTCTCAGAGATCGTTTGGATAAGCATGCCCCACTCCTGTCGAAGGAAATAACTTGTCGACCTAATGCACCTTGGTATAATGATGAAATACGAAAAGCTAAACAAAACCTGAGACGTTTAGAGCATAAAAAACGATCTCCTGGGCTTGAGGTTGATAATCAGAACTTTAAGTTTTTTAGTAGCCAATACTGTCACCTCATACGAGAAGCTAAGAAAAACTTTGTCAGCCAGTTCGGAGATTTTGATTCCCGTGATCTTTTCAAGAAAGTTCAGAAATTGTGTGGTGCTAATCAAACCATGATGCTCCCTTCTACTGGTTCAGATGAGTTGCTTGCCAAGCGTTTCTCCAAATTTTTCAAAGAGAAGATAAGCCGCATCATTGATAAATTGCATACAGCTCCAGCCTCTGCAGACTCACCTTCAGATGACCAACATGCTGACCAACGATGTAGTGCTGCATTTGTAAAATTCACTCTAATTTCAGTGCAGCAGGCAATTAAACTCGTTGCTGATTCTCCGTCATCGACTTGTGTACTTGAGCCTACCCCACTCATCTTCCAAACGGTGCAAGAGTGTGATCGGTCCAATTATTGCACAGATCGTAAATCAGGGATGGTTTCAACATACACGAGAATCAGTTTCCCTAATACTTCGTAATTTACATTGGCTTCCAGTTAAAGATAGATTAATATTTAAACTTATTGTAATAGCATTCAAATGTCAGCATAAATTGGCTCCTCTCTACTTACAACAGCTTCTCAATGAGTATCATCCAATTAGGCAACTCCGTTCTAGTTCCAGACAGTTGTTTGCCCCCTTACAGTATCTACAATATCATATGGGCATAGAGCATTTCAAAATGCATTCCCTGAAATATGGAACAAACTTCCCAATAATATCAAAGAATGTTCTTCTCTTGATCTATTTAAGCCTCTGTTAAAGTCTTACCTTTTCAAACATAATTTTGTACCATTCTTTATACATGCAGTTTCCAGTTTGGACATTTATCATGCTATTATGTTCTAATTATTTCATTTCTTCTGTACTCACTTCTTGATTTTCTTCTATTTCCATAGCGCTTAGAGACATTGCGCTATATAAAAACTGAGTATTATTATCATTATTAAATGCGTAGTCACCCGAGCAATTCAGTTTGCATAGCACAAAGCAATTAGTTTGTATAGAGGGCGCTGACAAGCTGTGCCGAGAGGAGAATTTGCTTCTGAAATCTTTCTTTTTTGGACAGCGTTTGGTGAGATTTATTGAGGTTTTCTATGTACCACGCTTATTATGAACTGTTGACATGCTATTGAAGTGATTTTTAATTTGTTCTCACGAAGTAGACTGTAAGTACAAAGATGAAAAATTCTCGCCTTCTTTGCTACCTATACATTGTGTTATTCGCCTATTCACTTGTACACACTGTTAACTGTATTACGCCTAACACGTCACGCATGGATTCAGTGCGGGCATGGCCAGAATCGTCCGCCTCAACCCGCCGGTATACAACGGGGATGCTTCGGGCATTACGTAATAATGCCGCGGAACCTCTCAGTGTTAAAGTGAAAGCTGTCATTAATGAACTTGGTATAGCAAGACGTCGTAGACGTCATGGGGGTAATCATATTTGTCGCACAATCAAAGTGCGGTCATCAAATCGTGACGTAATCAAACCAAGAACAGGACAATGCTTCGATAAAGAAAATGTGGTCCATATTCATCTTGAACGTAGTGTTACTGACATTGTGTTGCCCACTGTCTTTCTTTGCAATTTAAGATCAATTAACAACAAACTTGATGAACTAGACATTATACTGAATCAGCATGGAATAGATGTGTGTGCTTTTACAGAAACTTGGCTGACTATCGACTAACCTGAGACTTCCTTTTCCATCGACGGATACCGAGTATTCACCAAGTCTAGATCTCAGCGCAAAGGTTGTGGGGTGGCAATATATGTCTAATTCCAATTTCACCCTCAACCTGTTGACGAACTACCGGATCCGGGTCACCTTGAGGTTGTCTGGGTCAAGTTGAAACCTCATCGCCCCCACGTTCAGTGAACTGCATAGTTGTTGCTGTGGTCTACTCTCCACCTAACGATGAGCATGGTGAGGATCTCATTCAGTATCTTCCCCAGTGTATGAACATGGTGAATATTCGGCAGCTTTGCTCCGGAAATAACATGAGGCAGATTGTCAATCTGCCAACTAGAGGCGATGCTGTACTCGACAAAGTCCTGACCAATTTTGCCAACAAGTATTCCCAGCCTCAAATCAAGTCCCCCATTGGCTCATCGGACCACAATTGCATACTCTGGTCACCTAAGTCTGCAAGAGCTAAGAGGACCAACAAAACTATGACAGGAGTGATCAGACCAATGAGAGCCTCTGACATACAGCGATTTGGTGACTGGATCTCGCATTGTGCTTGGGCAGAAGTTCTTACTGATGACAACGTCCAGTCTGCCTGTGATACATTCTACGAGCGAATAACCTTCCACATGAACATGTGCTTTCCATTGAAGAAAGTTAAGATCCACGTTCGTGACAAACCTTGGTTAACACCTTACCTGAAATCTCTTATAAAGAAAAGACAGGATGCATTTGCACAAGGCAATACTGCCCAGTGGAAAATACTTCGAAATCAAGTCCAGAAGAAAAAGCAGAAGCTGAAGGCTAACTTCTACCTAGGAAGAGTAAAGCAACTAAAAGATGATTACCCTGCCAGTTGGTACAGACATCTCAAAATACTGACTGGTAACAGGAGCCCACCGCTGGAAATCGTTTATGGTTCCTGTGATGCTGCGTCTGACGACTTGGACGCAGATATCCCGCCTCTTGACCCACATGATTTGCCTGCATATCTTCCTTCCCCAGATGCTCCTATACTAAACAAGTAACTGTTTGGCAGGTATACAACGAGTTGACAAAGATAAACCTGGCAAATCCGGTGGTCCTGATGGGATACCAGCTCGACTCATAAGCGAGTTTGCCATCTTTCTTGCCACCCCATTGTGTCACATCCTTAATCTGTCATACGCGACACTTGTTGGAAGAAAGCCATTCTTGTTCCACTACCCAAGGAGCCTCCACCAGTGACAGTTAATAAATTACGCCCAATTTCCCTGACGGATCATTTTGCAAAGATCGCAGAACTTTTCATCGCCTAGCAGGTCATCTACGATTTTTCTGCAAAGCTCGATCCGAAGCAGTATGGTTGCCGAGCTGGGCTGTCAACTATTCACTGCCTTGTTGATTTCATCAATTTCCTTGCAAAGAAGGCTGAAACCACCACCTACACGTCTACTGTGATCTGCACTGACTTCAAAAAGGCCTTCGATCGCGTGAGCCATACAGTTGCCATAACAAAACTGATCCATCTCGGTGTACGACCCGCAGTCATCTCTTGGATCTGTGATTTCCTAACGGGGCGTGAGTTCAGCGTTCGTTATCATGACACTCGATCAGCATGGCAGCGCATCGAGGCCTGAGTGCCACAGGGCACGCGGCTGGGACCACTTATTTTCCTCGTGTTGACCGATGATCTCATGCGGAATCAATTGGTGAATCACTGCAAATATGTTGATGATATGTCCATTGCCAGCTCACAAAAAGCATGTGACCAAGATGAAACATTGTGTCATGCATTGTCATGTCTGGAAAACTAGTGTGAAGACAACTATGTTAAGCTAAAGCCAAGCAAGTGAGTCATCTTTAAGGTTCCATTCAGTAAAACCGCTGTCTCTCAACCTGACATTGGATTGTGTCAAGTAAAGGTTCAGCAAGTGAACGACACCGAAATCCTAGGCATTACAATTCAGGACAATCTTAAATGGGATACACACGTAGAGGCCATTGTTTCTCGAGCAAACCTCCATCTCTTCATGTTGCGATCGTTAAAGCCAATTTTTCGCCCTACTGAAGATATTATTGTAGTGTTCACCGGTTTCATCAGACCTGTGCTGGAATACGCATGTCCACTGTGGCATAGTTCTCTCACCCAACAACAAGCAATGGCTATTGAGAGCGTCCAGAAACGTGCCCTACGAATCATTCTGTCCAATCGGTACTTTTCCTACCGAAATGCTCTTACCTTGACAAATTTGCTAACGCTGTCTGACCGTCGGAATCAGTTGTGTCTTTCATTTGCTCGTGATACTTTTAAGTCGAACACAATGCACGGATGGTTCAACCCAGCTGAACAACATAGAGTCCTCAGGAAACAGCGTGTGTGCGTTGAACCAAGATGCAGAACTAACAGACTTAGGAACAGTCCTGTCCCATATTTTCATAGATTGCTGAATGAGTATGGACTATGAACTGAGTAACTGAGTATTAGAAATTAATTAACTGTGACAATTGACTTCTTTTGATGCATAACGTTGAAAAAAGTGATATGTTTGTTAATTTGTTAATGGTTTCAGCATAGGTTGTATTCTTGTTATAGAATATTCATACTTCACATTTTGAAGTCTGTTTTCTGTCCATTCTGGGTTGTAGCTTATAGTATTATAATATTATTAAGAACTTGTATCATTGTGCAATACAGTGTACAAACACATTGGTCTAAAGAGTATTAATCAAATTTTTGTAATAGACTTTTAAATGAATATGGGCTATGTACTGGGTAAATAATGTAAATTTGAAATTATTAAGTTACTTTGCTCCAACGCACTCCAATACATTAATTTTTAACCATGTGCCAAATTCGACAATTATTTTAGCATAAGTTTGTATTTTTCACAACTCAATATTCATACTTTAGATTGGAATTTTTAGTGCATTTACAGGGGCTTTAATTTTCTGTCATACGAAATTACAATTTGTGCAATATTCAACACGTTGAAGTGAGTAAAGAATGTAAACTGTGGACATTATTAAGTTACTTTGCATCAATACATTACTTTTTACCATGTGACAAATTTGACAATTATTTGTGCACAAGTTTGTATTTTATATCTTAATATTCATTTCTCTATTGGAAGTAACAAATTACATATTTGTGCAATATACAGCACGTTCAATTCAATTCAATTTATTATTTCATAAAAAAAATCACATATAAAATATATATATTGAGAAGTGTACTGGATCATTAGCACCCGATAAAGCCGATGGCTTGAGGGAAGTGGGTGGACCTATAACATAAATGACAAATGTGGAAAATACAAAACATTAAAATTCACAATATGACAAAATGCAAGACGTATACAAGACATTACAAACTAAAACACAATTATAATACAGAACGACATCATTTATATGGTAATTGTATGCATCAGGGAAGTCATTTATATGTGGCAAGAAGACGCAATTTGAATTTCGATTTGACTTGCATTAGTCGTTGCTGGGCTGGACGAACATTATAGCTTGTCCAGCCTAGCGGCGGCTGATGTGTGCGGTCCGCGTTCTGACTATTGGGGTGCAGTGTTTCTCGGCGGGCGAGTGTGAGAGCTCGTTGGTATTTTCCTTGAATGCATTGCGGTGGTGGCCTATTGGTATCTCATATTATTATGTTATCGTTCTTTGGAAATTTGTATTGTAATTCATGTTCATTTCAGTTTTTAACTGCCAGACACGAAAAATGTAATAAAATCCATCTATCTATCTATATTTAAAAAACAGAACATGCATCATAAATTAACAATTAAGATTAGCATTGGAGAAAAAAGGACTGTGGAGGGCAAACAAATTATATTAGATGTAAGAATTTAAAAGAAAACCTCGAAGTTTGCGTTTAAAGCAATTTAACGATGGTGCTTCCTTAACCTCCGAATCCAAACCATTCCAAAAAGAGGGACCGGTATACATGATTTTTTTTGGACATTATTTACTTGTTTTAAGTTTCAAGTTTTATTTCATTTTATAATTCAAAATCATTACCTAAACAAATCGGATACAATGAATAAATGCAAACCTTCAATGCAAACTATAAACAATACATGACATCATGTCATATAAGTGATTCAAGACAAGGCAAAAAAAGAAAGAAAACAGTCAATATTTTAGCTTCCAAACTTAAGGTAAAACAAATATGGTTTTAGTGTAAAATATGAGGTAATCTAAAGTAAGATGCTCGGTTTATAAGTTATTATCCCCTCGCAGACGAAGTCGGAGGGGATATAGTAACACTGCCGTCCGTCCTTCTGTCCTTCCTTCTGTCCTTCCGTCCGTCCTTCCGTTCTTCATTTCGTAAAAATTGGTTTCCGATAGATAACTTCAGAAATGTTAGACGGATTTTAAAGAAATTTGATATAAAGGTACATGGTATCAAAAACATGCTAAGTTCGATTTCGGAGTGTGTAGGGTCAAAGGTCAAAGGTCATAGCTCATTAAATATGCGAAAAATAAAAATCTAGTTTCCGATCGATAACTTTAGTAATGTTTGACGGATTTTAATCAAATTCGATATGAGGTACATGGTATCAAAACACAGCCTAAGTTCAATTTCCGAGTATGTAGGTGAAAGGTTATAGCTCATTAAATATGCAAAAACACCTAATTATACATGTGGAGATGTGTTTAACTTTCTTGCCTAGTAATATAATAGAATAGTATTACAGGAAGATTCATTTTCTATAGTCATTGAAATACATGTAGTAGCATTAGTGTTTACATGTTTGTTTGACGTGTAATAATCTAGTTTCAATTATTATACCGTCATTTGTGTCTGTTTGAGTTAGAAGAAGAGAGATACATAGCACATAAAAACGTGTGGAGAGGAGGTATTGAGAAAAGTTGTAATGAAACAGATGTATAATTTAGTGAGAGAAATCGAAAGGAAGAGATACAAAGTGAGCGATTGTGAGAAGATATTGAATAAAATTGAGAGAAATTTGTCATGAAAGAAATGTATGTTAGAGTGATATAATTTGAAAGGAAGACTCATATAAAGATTGCAAGAATATGAAAAGGTGATAAAGGGAGAGAGTTATGTAATAAAAGGGAGTTAGGTTATTTAAAAGAGAGGAAAACAAAAGAGTGAGAGAATGTGAGAAGATAATAAAGTAAGAGATTGTTAAGACATAGAGATATATAAAGGTAAGTGGATTTGAATTGCAGAAATAAAGAGTAACATATTGTAAGAAGATGATAGAGGCAGATAATTAACATAATAATAAGCGGTAATAAGCGGTATAAATTCTAGAGAGAATTTGAAAAGTAGAGATGACATATAGACTGAGAGAATGTGCGGATATACAATTAAAATTAGAGAACTTCTGTTATCGCGTAATATACAACCCCGCATCGGGAAAGTTTGATAAGCATTTTCTACTATGAACTTTTATTAAAACAACGCCGTTACTCCTCTCATTTCCTGTTAGTTCTCCCCGCTTTGACGTAATTTCGATTAAATGAAATTACGTCAAACTCGACTGCATGGTGTTAGATATTCGTAGGAAGGCTAATAATGAAATACCATTTAAAATTTGTAACGCTTATTCATTCGAACAACTTCTAACTATTCTAAGGCGCCTTGGATTAAATACCATGCGCGATCCGCCGGGGCGGATTAACCTAAGCACGCACGCGGGAAGGCTTTATTTACTAATCCCGGATGCTGGATTTGCCACCAGGGGCCGCATTGTGTTTTATTTGTCTGAAAGGCGGTGACATCTTTTTTCCTGCTGGAATCCTGCAATCGAATTTTCTCGCCATTGGAAAATTCGCCATACCTATTTAGCTCCCTCTACGGCTAAATTAAAAAGGTTGTTTGAGCGTACCTTAAGTTCGTGTCGAATTAGCACTGTACTCCGTTAGGGAATGGATCATACACAATAAAAACACCGTTTAAAAGTGTTGTTTAAAAATAATACGACTTTTTAAAAAAATGCAATCAGTTGTTTACAATATTATATGAACAACCAGCTGTCTAGTTTATATTGTAATGAACTGTAAGCATTTTAAACAACGTTTTCTCTGTGTTTAACCGAATGATTTTTGAAAAGGAGATTGTTGTCGGGTAGGTAACTAGGAGATGTCAATTAGGGACACACGGGTTATGGGAGTCCCAGTCGAATTTAATTGTCCAGCAATGGGAATACCTTGTACTCTGGAGAGTTATGCAGGATTCCCAAATGGTAGATATTAATTTATGGAGCAAGGTTGCTTCTCGTTATTTAGTTTAAAACAAAATTTGCTATCTCTCTCTCTCTCTCTCTTTCTCTTCAGTTTACTCTTTGCAGATCCAGTGTAGTGCTTGCATTAATATGCGTCATTTACCCCCTTATATAATTCTGGAATCCTTCCATTTCATTTCATTTTTCTCAATAATTTACATGTTGTTATATTCATTTCTAAAAAAAAATCTTTTAACAGTCTTTTATGATAAAAATAATTGTAATTGTGTATTTATTCCAAATTTGTGTCGCAGAATGGGCTGAATTTTATAAATATAAAAGCAAAATAAATTATATCAAAACTTAGACGTACTATGAGAAGGGGTCGTACTTTCATGTCATATTTTCCGTTCAACATGTCATTAATTCTTGCTAATGTTTTATTCATATTTTCTTATCATCTCATGCCTTCTTTCATTTTCTTTTATCATCCTTTTCTTTTTGTTTCGTCAGCTAGCCATATCCCATCGCATGCACACTCTCCTCTGTCTGTTCCCTCCCTCAACCTTTCCGGGTCGTTAACTGACTTGCTCAATTATAATCTTACTACATGTATTTTGAATACTAAAAACACTGATGGAGTTTTGGGATTCTTTACAATGTCGTTATGGCATTAGTAACGGAATTTCCCTTTGGCACTATCGATGATGATGAATTCTTATTCCAGTTATATAGCGATAGGCAAAACAGACCCGTTAATAATCAGGAATACGATACACGCATTTCCAGTGAATTAAATACAAACTCAGAGGAGTTGATTCTTAACCTTGACAACAATGACCTTGCGCAACATTTAACATCCTCCAAATACTTTACGATTAATGAATACAAATCCAACTTGTTAAACGACACAACTAATAACATCTTCCTTTTACATTTAAACATCAGGAGTCTGAATAAGAATTTTGATCAGCTTGGTCTACTTCTTGAACATTTTAATCCACAAAATAGTCCAGTCATTGGTCTCACTGAAACTTGGTTACACGAGTCTAGTAACTCTCTTCTAAACATTGACAGTTATAATTTACTTACCAACAATAGGCAAGAAAAAGTAGGAGGCGGTGTAGGAATATACGTTCCAAACAGACTAGAATACTCTTATATCAATAGTCTGACTCACATGACTGAAACTTTGGAGTCACTTTTATAGAGGTAGAAATGCAAACCAGTAGAAATGTAATAATAGGAGTCATTTACCGCCCTCCGCATTGTCCCCATGGCGAATTTTTAACAGACATCCACAATATTTTACACAGTCCTATAATTCAAAATAAATATTGTTTCATCATGGGTGACTTCAATGTCAACCTGTTGCAGTCTAATGCACAAGGATTTTCTCATGATTTCCTGGAATTAATTTTATCTGCCTCATTTTTACCTACTATCTCCAAACCAACTAGAGTGACAGACCAATCAGCCACTTTAATCGACAATATCTTTACTAACAAGCAACAGCCCTTAGAATCAGGAATCATCGTTCCGGACATATCTGATCATTACCCAATCTTTTGCAAAACTTCACTTTCTAACACACCAGGTGATAGGCGTTCCCAAAAAATTAAAACCCGCAAATTAAATGCTGGAAATATAGAACGCCTTAATGAAAATTTAAGTACAGTGGACTGGCATCAAATTTATATTTCTGAAGATGTGAATGAAGCTTACGAAAGATTTATAAGCATACTTAACGCTTTGGAGACGACGGGCTTCTACAGAAGCCGAGATATATCCCTAATATATTGACAAAGTTTTCCAGCTTATTATTAGCTATTATGTGCTAAAGTTCTTTGAAGTATTATTTAGATATATTCATTCATCTCATCTATTAAAAAAATAATAAAGTTACGTGGAAAAAATCGAGAAAAAGTGATATCATTTCAACTTTACCCTAAGTTAGTGTTCGGATCGAAAAAAGGCCCTCGAAATACCCGTACAGCTGGAGGCGGACGCGTACGCGCGCGTCTGTTCTATATTCTTGCCAGGATTATTGCTTCGACGAGCAGGAACATAGCGCATGCGCAGATCATTTGGAAATCTGGCCCAGCTATACAGCTAAGTTACGTAAGAGGAACAATAGACGTGGCCGAGTGTAAAGGTCATTGTCATGGTTATAAACTCCAACAATAGAAGAGCGGGTATGTATAGATTTTTTCACAATGATCCTTGTATACTGTACAAGTGTACATGTATAGCGGGTTAACTCAGATAACCCTTTTTTGGGGTCTTGTTGTTTTGCAGTTGTCGTTACTGTTTTCAAAGAATGTTTACGGGATCACGTTCCGAAGTACTCCCAAATAAAAAAATTGTTATGAAACAAATAACGTAGAACCAGATTTTGCCCTATTTGAAATAATAATTCAAAGATATAACAATCATGCAAGATAAAAGAATGAGCAAAAGATGTGATGATGCAAAATGTCACAAACAAACAGATGATTATGAGAAATTATTGTTTCTCTCTCTTTTCTCTCTCTGTATGTCTCTCTCTCTCTCTCTCTCTCTCGCTTTCTCAGCGCCATTTTCCATCTTCATCTCTGGTACTGTTTTCCGTTCCGCTATTTGCTTTTATTCCGAAAGTATTCCTTTCGATCTTGAGATAAATTATTATACCGTAACCTCGATATGAAGAAGAAAAACACGGAACGAGCGCCTTTTGATATCGAAATAAGAAGAATATTACTGTACAATAATTATAAAAAGTAAAACTTTTGAATGTAAATCATGATAAAAAATGGAAACTAAAGAGGAATCCAGAGCGGGTGGGGTTGATCGGAGAGACAAAAGCGTAATAATAAATAACAATACGCCCTACTTTCTCCCTCTCTCGTTTTCTCAATGTCTTTTCCATCTTCATCTCTCGTAGTGTTTTCTGATCCGCGATTTTTGATGAGATCGCGTTTCGACGTACTCCTAAATAAAAATAGCTGATCATAATTATAACGTAGAACCAAATTTGACCCTATCTGAAATATTCATTCAAATATATAACAACCATGGAAAGATAAAGGAATAATACAAATGTGATTTAGTAAAATGTCACAGACGAAAAGATGACATGAGAAAGGATTGTTTCTCTCTCTGTTTGTCTCTTTCTTTGTCTCTCACTCTTTATAACTTTCTTTTTTTTTCCTTGCTCATTTTCTCTCTTTTTCTCTCTCTCTCTGTATTTCTCTCTCTCTCTCTCGCTCGCTTTTCAGCTCCATTTGCCATCTTCATCTCTGGTACTGTTTTCCGTTCCGCTATTTGCTTTTATTCCGAAAGTATTCCTTTCGATCTTGAGATAAACTATTATACCATAACCTCGATATGAAGAAGGAAAGCACGGTACGAGCGCCTGATGATATCGAAATAAAAAGAATATTACTGTACAATAATTATAAAAAGTAAAATTGTTGAGTGTAAATCATGATTTAAAAAAAACTGAAGAGGAATCCACAGCGGGGCGGTTGGTGTTGATCGGAGAGACAAATATCATAATAATAAATAACAATACGTCCAACTTTCTCTCTCTCTCTCTCGTTTTCTCTATCTTCATCTTTTCTGTTCCGCGATTTTTGATGAGATCGCGTTTCGACTTACTCCTAAATAAAATTAGATGATCATAATTATAGCGTAGAACCAGGTTTGACCCTATCTGAAATATTCGTTCAAATATATAACAATCATGGAAAGATAAAGGAATAATATAAATGTGACATAGTAAAATGTCACAGACGAAAAGATGACATGAGAAATGATTTTTCTCTCTCTGTATGTCTTTCTCTATATCTCTTGCTCGCTTTCTCAGCGCCATTTTCCTTCTTCATCTTTGGTACTGTTTTCCGTCCAAAAGTATTCCTTTCGATCTTGAGATAAATTATTATACTATAACCTCGATATGGAGAAGGAAAACACAGAACGAGCGCCTGATGATTTTGATATGAGAAGAATATTACTGTACAATAATTATAAAAAGTAAAAATCAGAGCTGGGGGGTGATCGGATATTCGGAGAGACAAATATCATAATAATAAATATAGTACAGACTACGTCCAACTTTCTATCCCTCCCGCCTCTCTCTCTCCTCTCTCTCTTTCTCTCTCTCCACTGTCTGTATGTATGTCTGTCTTTCTCTCTCTGTCTTTCTGTCAATGTCGTTTTCCATCTTTATCTTTCATGTTGTTTTCTATTCCGACATTTGCTAGTATGCCGGCATCATTCCTACCTTGAGACAAATTATTATAACATATCCCTGATAATGTACACAAAATTATACCTTATATTTATTATAGGGAACGAAAATAGAGAACGAGCGACTGATAATGTCGAAATGAGAAGAATACTACTGTACAAAAATTATAGAAGGTAAAGGTTGTGTTTTGAATGTAAATCTTTGTTGCGTCAAAATAAAATGATACGTTCATTTATGTTATTGACAGAAATAATATACATCGGACATTATACTTTATCACAAAAGGGTTATTTAGAAGAAGGTGGACAACATTATAAGAGAAAGAATAAAACTTTCTCTTTATTTATAAAAAATAAATAGCATAAATACCAAAACCGAAGAAATCTTGAAGAGGGAGACAAGAAAAATAAGTATGAAAAGGACACAACAAATTACACCAAAAAAGATAGGATTCTAGAGCGGAAGATGATAGGGAAACGTAATAGTTTGTAAGTATTGGCAAATTTTGACAATTATAGTTTGTAAGTATTGACAAAGTATATACAACCAAAAAGTATTTTAGACCTATATAGAATATACGAAAAGAGTTATGTCTTAGGTCCCCTACAGCTAGATTACGTAAGAGGAACAATGAACGTGGCCAAGGGTAAAGTTCGTTGTCATGGTTCTAAACTACAACAATAGAAGAACGGAACGGAAGTTACGTAAGAGGAACAATGAACGTGGCCAAGGGTATAGTTCGTTGTCATGGTTGTAAACTCCAACGGAAGTAACGAGTTAACAAAGTTTTATTGACATGATAGGTTGAACGAGAACACAGATGGAGACGAAGACAAATAAATTGAATTCTCACGTTGTTTGCATTTCTTTCTTTATTGTTTCGTAACATAATGAATTACTATATTTTCAATATCATTTATTTTCGAATAAATAAAAGACTACCAAGACTACGGCGATTAACTCCTTATTAGCCACACCCTTTCAAAAAACAACAACACAACAACGCGATGCCGATATAAAACACACTGAAGCACAATTCCAATTTCACGAAATTCCTGACGTATTCAGAGAGGGAGGGGGAGGAGGGAGACAGAGAGAGAGAGACAGACAGACAGAGACAGACAGAGATAGATAGATAAATAGATAGAAAGAGAGAGAGAGATGATTGTGATGAATTATGATTTTGTTCTAATCTCTGTCATTCATTTAGATCTTTCCATTACAAACAAAACAAATCAAATATGCGTACAAAAATTCAATAAATATTTTATTGATACAGCAACCTCATATCAAAATAGGGTTCTAAGAGATGTATAGATAGAGAAAAATAAACAAAATTAAGCGGGAGGCAAAACTAAAACAAAATGAATATTTCAAATTATGAGAAACGAAGTCGAAAGCATTCAAAGTAAATATTATTTTTATTTTCGAGAGTAAAACAATGTTCATCTCAAAAATTCATTTCCCAAATAGTCCTATATTTGATTTGCACATTTAAAAGAAAGGGCATTTAGTGTAGATCATGGCATAATGTTGGTCAGAATATAGTTACAAAATGTGTCGAAAACCCATGTAAAACGAAGGCCTATTATTTATGGCTCGGTTGATAATCGGCCGAGCTTTAGCAGACGACAATCATTGACAATGGGGAAATGAATGGAGGTATCGACCGATCTGCGCGTGCGGCGGTGCTTACGCAATTTGTATTGTGAGTGTATTGAAAAGGAAAGACGTGAAGCTTCAGCAAAATAAGACGGCAATTTCCCTCAAAAATAACAGACCTTATTTTTCGTATTGATGAACAAAACTTATATTTTTAGAAAGAAAAAAGTCTGATCTTTAATTTTTACATTTACTAAAAATCACGAAAATGACTGAATGAGGCGCAATGAGCAATGAAAGTAGAAAGCACCGCCAAATTGTCCATTACTGGCGATGTAACCGAAATCGCTTCGTCACAGGGGAAACAATCGCCGTGCGCGGGCTCGCTCTCAAAGGGTTAAGGGCCAATTTGATATTTGTATACCATTAACAGAACAAATCAATAACTATAGAAAGATACAAAGATCCCCCTGGGTAACAAAGTCTATTTTAAGATCAATAAACCGGAAAAAAACCTCTATTATAAATACAAAACTAATCCAACAAATAAAACCCGTGACAAATACACCCGATATAAAAATGTTTTGACAAAAGTACTACGTCAAGCAAAAAAACATCATTATACTACGCAGTTTGAACTTAACAAGAATAACCCTAAAAACACATGGAAAATAATAAATACAACCTTAAACAGAAACAATAAGACACAAAAATAACGAAAATTAAATCTGACACTGACACTTTGATCGAAGACCCTCAAGCAATGGCTGAAACCTTCAACTCGTACTTCTCACAGATAGGACAAAAATTAGCAGAAAACATCCCAACAACCGAAAGAAAATTTGATAACTTTCTAAGTAACAAAAATCCATCTTCTTTGTTTTTCGTCCCAACTAACCGCGAGGAAATAATTAGTATAGTAAATAAATTGGAAAGTAAAAGAAGTTCAGGGCATGACGAGATCAACAATGATCATCTACTCAAATCAATTATCTTAACGATTGCAAATCCTCTGGTCCATATTTTTAACTTATCAATAACAACGGGTATAGTACCTAATAGCGTTAAAATAGCAAAAGTGATCCCAATATTTAAGAAAGGTGATGCTTCTGAAACAAATAATTATAGGCCAATTTCATTATTACCATCCTTATCCAAAGTCATGGAAAGAATTGTCTTTATTAGAGTTACAGATTTTTTAAACAAGCATAATATCTTTTGCGAATCTCAATTTGGCTTTCGACCAAACCGCAACACAACTCAAGCAATATTGAAATGCGTAGATACTATATCCCAAGCCATTGATCACCACTTACATACTATAGCAATATTCCTGGACTTTTCCAGTGCTTTTGATACAATAAACCATAACATTCTCTTACATAAATTGTCGCACTATGGTGTTCGTGGGAAAGCCTTGGAGTGGTTCAGGAATTATTTAACAAATAGAAAACAATTTGTAAAAATGAATAATCAAAGGTCATCGCTACAATCCATTAGTTGTGGTGTTCCACAGGGAAGCATCCTAGGTCCCTTATTGTTTATCATATACATAAATGACTTTCATAAGTCTTCAGATGTATTATCTTTCACTTTATTTGCAGACGATTCAAACTTATTTTATTCTCACTCTAATCCAACTAACCTTCTTCGAACAATAAACATAGAACTTAAACGTGTAGTAGAATGGGTTAAAGCTAACAAGTTATCGTTAAACGTTCTGAAGACTAACTTCATGTTTTTTAGTAACACCTTGCAAAATTTACCTGGAAATATCTTTCTGGAAGACACGCCCCTTGTTAGGGTAACATCAACCAGATTCTTAGAGCTCACGATCGACGATAAATTGAAATGGAACATACACATTCAAAATATATCCAAAATTGTCTCCCGAAATACTGGAATCATGAATAAACTTAAATATTTATTCCCAAAGTCTACACTATTCACATTATACTTCTCACTAATTTTACCCTACCTTAATTATGGAATAATGGCATGGGGTAATGCTAGTAAATACCTTAATGATAAAATTTTTACCTTACAAAAGAAAAGCATAAAAATTATACATAATGCTCCTACTCGTTCACATACTGATCCTTTGTTTTATGAGTTAAAAATTTTGAAATTTTCAGACTTATTTCTTTTTCAAACAGGACAGTTCATGTATAAATTGAATAAAAACGAACTGCCACACACGTTCATCAACATGTTCACAAAAAACAGCGCCATTTATAATTACCCAACCAGGCAATCCAACCGTTTCCACCTTCCCCGTACCCTCACTCTTTTCGCACATAAAACAATTTCTTTCTACGGTCCGAAATACTGGAACTCATTTAGCAACGATATAATTAATTCTTTAAGCTTAAACTGCTTCAAAATCAAGTTGAAAAAAAATATTCTCGAAACATATAAAGAAAATTCAAATTGAGCGATCGGGACCCAACTCTCTTTCTCTCTCTCTCTCCCCCTTTCTCTCTACCTCTCCGCCTTTCTTTCTATCTCTTTCTCTTTCTTTCTGTCTCTCTCTCTCTTTCTTCCTTTCTCTCTCTCTCTCTCTTTCTCTTTTTTATTACTTTTATCTTTCTCTTTTTCTTCCCACACAGACGCGCCAGCTTTCTCCTCTCACTCTTCTTCCATCTTCATTTTCTTTTCTGCATCTCCATATACCATTGGCACCATATCACCTCTCACACTTAGATATTTTTTCCTTACGATATTTGTCTTAATTTCATTTTCTATCTTTAAAGAGATCTATTCTACTCACTATTTGAGGGATCCACACTAAACAAGCCCTGCTTCTTAGTGAACCTCTCCATTTCCTCAATTTTAGTATACAAAAAATAATAGATAAAAAAAAAAAAAATTAAAGAATCATAATATTTACTTTCCATGTTAACTCTGTATTGTTTTAATAATCCAAATTATGAATAATGTTTTAGTCATTGATTAGTATTTTCGTCACGCTTGATTTGATTCTTTTGCATTGCTTACTGTATATTGATTTGTATATTCATGTTGTATACTATACAATTATTGTTTACTGCATATTGAATTGAATTGTGTTTGCAATGATGCTAGAAAAAATGGAAATGAAATAAACTAAACTGAAACTGAAACTGAAAACTTCGTTCATTCAATTTTTTTTGGAGACTTGATATTGCGCCTCAAAAACACCCCCACCATCCCATTGCTTTTCCATTGTTATTTAACATAAAGAGGCAAAACGCATTTTACGGAAGGTTTTAATATCATTCTTTTCTTTGGACTTGGTATAAAGCCCTCTTCAAAGAAAATATGTTATATTTCTCTCTTTCATCTCTTTCCCTCCCTCTCTTTTCTCCTCTCTTTCTCTCCCTCTCTCTCATGTTTGTCACTTGTCACCCATTAGGGGTGCAGTCTGCCTCTTTATCCACCTATGCCCCGTGCCTCCCCCCATACGCTAGTGTGTCTCCAGCTATAATTATTATTATTTTTATCATTATCATCATCATCATCAATATTATTATTATCTTTTTTTTTTTAGAGGGGAAGGTTGATAAAAAATGGAAGGAAAGCAATATGAAAAGACGAGTAGCGTATATTGAGCAGAGAGGATGTATATTATAAAATGGGAATTCAATTTTCTTAACAACGACGATCCGACGATCTTTTCAAATACATTATAAGAAGAGAAGTAAACCACATATATTTGACAAGCTGCAAACGTTATAAAATGTTAAAAATATATGAATTTACCTGATATATCCGCCCCGATCACCATAAATTTGCATGATGTTTTTCACCGTTCCTATTATGGGGAGAGACACAATTTCCCTTCCGCTTTTTGCTAAAGTAAATTTAAAAATTTCATTTGAAAATACTGTTCTAAGGGTGATAACAGGCGCGTATTTTAGGTAAACATACCCCAGGTGTCCCCGTTAGATGGCGCAAAATTGATCTTAAACTGAGGGACACAAATGGTTCTCCCACCTAGAGTACCCACAAAGAGTAACAACAGCTCATGATTTGGGCGTCATTTTGTTTCCACTGTTGAGCAACATAAATGTTTATTATTCAGGTTTACAGGCAGCTGTACATCCTTAAAAGAAAGAATTCAAACGCCATTCTGTTTCCAACAAGGCGCAACAAAACGAACGCTTCATGATGCAACTCTTTGTATAAAGAGACTCTATGCCCATCCCCGCCGGCCTATGGGCGCGTTAAACAGTACTGAATGGATTCCAAGAACAATACATGGGTCAAAGGTTCCCTTTTTTTCTCCCCCCCCTCCCCATCCTCTATCTCTTCCTCTCCCTATCAAACGTGTCTCGTGGCTATATTGCGTTCACATATTATGCGCCGTTAGTGATTGTGATAGATTTTGAGCGAAAGAATCGAAAGTAGATAACAACAAATATTAAGCTAAGAAACAAGAACAGCAAAATGATAATGCTAATTCATTGAGAGGGCAAAAAAATCGTTCCGAAACTTAGGGGTCGGAAATTTTATATTTTATTGAGGGGGCGCGAAATAGATCTTTTATTAAGGGGGCGAAAAAATGATCTGAAACTTAGGGGGCAGAAAATTGATATTCGATTGAGGCGGCGCAAATCGATCTGCCCAAAATAAAGTACCTTTATACTAGGAGTAACGACAACTCATGATTTGAGCGCCATTTTGTTTCCACTCTTACGCCACATGTTTACTATTCCGAATTTACTGTCAGCGGTGATAGGTGATATAGGAGAGTCAAATAGCATAATAATAAATTCAATATAGACTATACCGTGATGCGTCCTACTTTCTCTCTATCTCTCTCCTCCCTCTATGTCTGTCTGTCTCTCTTTCTCTCTCTCTCTTTCTGTCAATGTAATTTTTCATCTTCATCTTTCATATTGTTTTCTATTCCGCCATTTGCTTGTATGCCTTAATTCCTTCTTTGAGATAAATTATTATAACATATCCCTGATGATGTACACAGTCTCATAACCCTTATATTTATTATAGGGAACAAAACTAGAGAACAAGCGGCTGATAATGTCGAAATGAGAAGAATACTACTGTACACAAATTATAGAAAGTAAAAGTTTTGATTTTTAATGTAAATCTCTGTTCCATCAAAATAAAATGATACATTCATTATATGCTATTGACGAAAATAATATACATCCGACATTGTACTTTAGCACAAACTGGTTATCTAGAAGAAGGTGGACAACATATAAGAAAAATAATGAAACTTTCTCTTTTATTTATTAAAAAAAATAATAAGCATAAGTACCCTACATAAACAGAAAAAATCATGGAGAGGGAGACAAGAAAAATATGCAAAGTAAACAACAACAAAACAAGAAATATAGGATTCTATATTGCGGAAGATGATAGGGGAAACGTAATAGTTTGTAAGTATTGGCAAATTTTGACAATTATAGTTTGTAAGTATTGACAAAGTAAGTACTAACAAAAATGATACAGAAACATTTGAAAGTATTTGAGACCTATATAGAATATGCGAAAAATGTTATGTCTTAGGCCCACCTATAGCTAAGTTACGTAAAAGGAACAATGCACGTGGCCGAGAATAAAGTTCGTTGTTATGGTTATACACTCCAACAAAAGAAGAGCGGAAGTAAGGAATTAAAAGGGTTTAGATTGATTCACAATGAACTGACGTACAGCATTGATGATCCTTATATAAACATGTATATCTGTTTCAGATAACCCTGTTTACTTGGGGGGGGGGGTCTTGTTGTTTTTGCAGTTGTCGTGACTGTTTTTTAAGAATTTTAATGGGATCACGTTTCGACGTAATCCTTAATAAAAATTGTAATTAATCATATAACGTAGAACCAGACTTTACCCTTTCTGCAATATTCATTGAAAGATATAACAATCATGCAAGATATAATAATAAACAAGAGGATATGGTTCAGTAATATGTCACAGACGAAAAGATGACATGAGAAATGATTGTTTCTCTCTCTCTCTCTTTTTTTCTCTCTCTCTCTTCTCTCTCTCTCTCTCGCTCGCTTTCTCGGCGCCATTTTCCATCATCATCTCTGGTACTGTTTTCCGTACCGCTACTTGCGTTTATTCCTAACGTATTCCTTTCGATCTTGAGATAGATTATTATACCATTACCTCGATATGGAGAAGGAAAAAACACGGAACTAGCGCCCGATGATATAAAAATGAGAAGAATATTACTATACAATAATTATACAGAGTAAAGCATTTGAATGTAAATATCTGTTGCATCAAATTGTTATAAAAAGTAATGTTTATTTTGATGGTACTAATATACGTCGGACATTAAACTTAAGCTAAAAGATTTATTTAAAAAAAGGAAACGAAAGAAACAAATTAGAGCGGGGGCGGTTGATCAGAGAGACCAAATATCATCATAATAAATACAGTACAGACAACGACCAACTTTCTATCTCTCCAACCCCTCTCACTCATATTGTTTATTTCTGAACTCTAAATATGATACCCATCTTCCTTCGCTTGCATTTATGTAAACTTAAACTAGCAATATGATTTTGTTGTTTTTGCTTCCCTGTTTAATACTTTTTTGTTATCTAATTCACTAACATATTATGGCGCATAATACATAAACGCAACGTAGCCATATCATGAAAGGGGAGTTTAATAGAGAGGGGGACAGGGGTCGAGGAACAAAGGGTAAGCGTTGGCCGTTTTTATTGTTCGTGACATCCATTCAATACACGACTGCTTAATACTCCCATATAGGCGTGCAGAGTTGGGCAAAGGCAACGTTGAATGTCCGAGATGCCATTGTTACCTCTATTAGTAGGTACAATATAATTAGAACGCGCTAATGAATCAATAACAAAGTCATACGCCAGAAAACAAAGGTTAAAGACATTATGGAGAAAGTCAGAGAATCAAAGTGGAGATGGGTTAGGGGGGAGATGGGCTGGGCATGTAGCAACACTTCAGGATAATAGATGGACTTGATACTTGATGAGGTAATCCCTGAAGCAGCTTTTCCAAGCTTGTCTGTCCTGGGTATTATCGCGTTGGAAATCTGGTAGTCATGCTGTATGGGTGTTCTTTTCCTCGTGATGGTAAGGGAGGAACACTTTTTGACATTAAAAGCCATGAACCATTTTGCTGACCAGTCAGACAAGGTTTGGAGATCTTGCTGAAGGATGGAGATGTCATTCATAGTGTGAATTTCTCTGTAGATCACACTGTCGTCAGCAAAAAGACGCATCTTGGACTGGATATGTGCAGTGATGTCGTTGATGTACAGCAAAAAGAGGGCTGGTCTGATCACCGAACCTTGAGGTACCCCAGATGTAACAGGCATCCAAGATGACTGGGATCCCTTGACAACAACTGCTTGCTGCCTGTTGGAGAGTAACGACATAGTCCAGTGTAATGTGTCTCCTCTTATGCCATAATATCCGAGCTTGGTCTGCAAGTGACGATGAGGTACTCGATCGAAAGCTGTCTGGAAGTCAAGGAAGATGACATCTGTCTAGCCTCTGCATTGTAAGGTGCGTGCCCAATCCTCGGTGGCAGAGATGAGTTGTGTGGTGGTGGACAGTTTCTGCCGAAATCCATGTTGGTCATCTACCAGGATGTTGTTGGCAGCTACATGTTTCGAGATATGGCTGAGCACTATGTGTTCCATTAGCTTGCTGCAGATGCAGGTCAAGGAAATTGGGCGGTAATTTCCTAAATCACACTTCAAACTTATCACCGGACTTGTGGATGGGTGTTACCAAAGCATGCTTCCATTCAGCTGGGACAGTGCCAGAGTTGTAGCTCTGCTGAAAAGGGAATCCTAAGGCAGGAGCAATCTCGTCAGCTTACAAGCTTGAGGAGTTTAGGTGGAAGTTCGTCTGGCCCACAAGCTTTGGATGGGTTGAGATTTGACAGCTGCTTTGTCACACCAGGACGATGAATGTGTAGATGGCCGATATCAGAAAAGTGTGAGGAACCTTCCCTACGAGCATGACAAACCTGTTGGTTGGTGAATACCGAGTGGAAGAAAGAGTTGAGACACTCTGCCTTGTCTTTGTTGGTCGTGTGGATCCTTTGTCAGATCTAAGCGATGGGATTTCCATATTCTCAGTCCGACACTGCTTGACATAGGACCAAAAGGTCTTGGGATTCTCTTGCAGACTGTTCCCTATGATGTTCTTCACGTAATCGTGGTGTGCTTGGTGAACAAGTTTAGCTACCTCGCTGCGGTGCTGTCTGAAAGCCTTCTATTTTGACGTACTGGGGTTTCTACGGGCTTTCTTGAAGAGCCTATAACGCTTGTTAAGCTGCTAAAGTGAAAACTCCGCTAAAGTGTAACCTGCCGCCTAAGTTTCTGAAAAAGAAGTTCACTTCAGCGAACGGGCATCGCGACCGTATCGTTCGTGTTATCGGCGCGCGCGCGTGCGTGGAGCTGAGCTGAGGCTAGGCTAGGCGTGATGAGATCTAAGGACTGACCGTCACCACACCATGTCCAGCATCTACATCACAGTTACTCATCTGCTCATCCAGTTATAAGCTCATCCAGTACGTTATAATAGTCTTCCTACATTTCATGGAAATGGGATTAATACCGCTTTCAATATGAAATCTAACATCAACATATTGCTATTTTGGTGCCTGCTCCTTATCTTTGTAAGTAAGGGTCATCAGCTTCCAGTACGTGGAAGATGACTGTAACCAGGCGCGGATCCAGGGGGCGAGCGGGCCTTGGCCCCTCCCCCCGCAACAACAAACAAAAACAAAAAGAGAGAGGAAGGGAAAGAAGGGAAAGGGAAAGGGAAAGAGGAGAGAAAGGGAAAGAAAGAAGAGGAAGAAGAAAAGAAAAAAAAGGGGGGGGGGAAGGAGATGGGGCCGAAAGGGCCTTGCCTCCCTGGCTGTTGCCTTCCCCATCAAAAAAGAAGAGAAAGGAAGGAAAAGGACAGAAAAAGGTAAAAGAGGAGATAAAGGGAAGGAAATAAGAGGAAGAAGAAGAGAAAAGAAGGGGGGATATAAGTTGCAATTTTTCCCGCCAACAAGTTGTGGATCGGGGCCTTGCCTCTCCCAGCAAACCTAAAAGAGAGAGAAGGAAGGAAAGGAAAGGAAAAGAGGAGAGAAAGGGAAAGAACAAAAAAGAGAAAGAAGAAAGGTAGGGGAGATCAGTTGCGATTTTACCCGCCAACAAGGTGTAGATCTGGGGAGGGGGGATAAAATTCGATACCGGTGATTTACAAATGTTGCTGAAATGACGTAATTTTCCAAGATTTTTCCTCACTTTTGAGTAAATTATACTTTTTGATGCGTTTGTTGAAAAATGACAAATTCCTAAATTTACAGTCAGGCAAGAAATATGCTTATTTAGAGGCCTACATGTCAGGGCTCGCGGAACGGCGGGGCTCGGGAGCCTCGAGCCCCCCACTTTTTTTGAAAAAGTATATTAAAGAGAAATCGAAAGAAAGAGAGAAAGAAAGAAAAAATAGTGACCTGTCAGTGTCACAAAATAATGAGGTATCAAAATATGCTCATCTGACCGTAATTAAATGCCAAAGCCCCTGAGCTTCCGGGGGCTCCGCCCCTAGACCCTACGCCAATTTATGCTACGCTCTACCTGATCGTAAATACTTTAGCCTCCCCCCGCCCACTTCGAAAAACGTTCAGAGGGGCCTGCATGTAAGAGTGGGGTGATGCAGATTTTTTTTCTGCCCCCCCCCCAACAGTTTTGCTCATTACGCCACTGCTGGTTACAAATATTTGGCTCGCATAATTTCAAATTTGGCCCCCTAAGAAATCCTGGATCCGCGCCTGACTGTAACAACGTCAACATCATAAGGCTAACTACTACTAGTAGGCATACAGCAGGTTACTCTATAGCAGCAGGTTACACTTTAGCAGCAGGTTACTCTATAGCAGCAGGTTACACTTTAGCAGCAGGTTACACTTTAGCAGCAGGTTACTCTATAGCAGCAGGTTACACTTTAGCAGCAGGTTACACTTTAGCAGCAGGTTACTCTATAGCAGCAGGTTACACTTTAGCAGCAGGTTACACTTTAGTGGCCCTTATGTACCAACCAATTTGAATATAAAGCCTTCGAACCCCCCATTTGGCCAAACATGTATTGCAATATTTCACTTAAAGGCCGTCCGTACTAGTGTTGACAGGAGGGATTAGACCACTCAGCGAGGTCACTGACAGGTGGTTATCTCATCAACTCAGCTCTCAATTAACATAAGAAAAAGAGGATCATGGGGGACCAACAGGCGCCGATTAGGCATTGTTTTCTGTATATAGGGAGCAAGTAGCTACAAGTAGTACAGATGGGCTTTAAATTATTTAATGATGTGAAAGAGGATGTCATTTAGCACATACATCTGCAATGATTTATAAAACAAATATGTTTGAAGACGAATATTGATGAAGGAGTGTCCAATAATTTATTTAGGTTTTGTGTTGTACGTAGATAACCCTAATTTTTTTATTTTTCATCACAATATTCGTCTTCAAACTCACGTTTTGAAAATTCTTCAGTGTGTCCATCAAATTGTTGGGCCTCAATGTAGAAAAGATTGGCTATAGCAAAACATCAATTAGTAGATAGAAAGAGAAAGGAAGAAGGAGATGAGAGAGAAAGAGAGAAAAACAGAAAGGGCGGAGGCAGATAAAGAGAAAGAGAGAGAAGGATAACGAGAGAAAGAGAGAAGGAGATGAGAGAGAGAGAGAGAGAGGGATGAGGGGGAGGGAGGGAGAGATGAGAGAGAGAGAGGGGTTATAGAAGTGAGAGATATTAAGAAAGAGAGGGAGAAAGAGAAAGAAAGCAGAGATAAAGGAAATAGAAGATAACTAAATTAATCAAAAAATTCGCGACAAAATATGCGATTTGTCGCATATTATCATCACGAATTTCACTTCAAAGTTTGTGATTCGCGATGTCCCTTCAGAGCCACTATATAGTTCGCGGGTGTTGCCCTACAAATTACGGTTTATAGCGTGTGCTCCTCAATAACAGTTGTGTATCAGTGTGTATAGCGTATCTGCTGAAGTGAACTTTTTTTCAGTTACTTGATTTGATTTGATTTGATTTATTGGTTTCTGCATCTTTTTTTTTCTTCATCATACATTTTCATGAACATAGTATGGTTTGATACAATATTTCATATAATTTTATACAGAAAACATACGAAATTAAACAAAAATATTCAATGCATAATTAACATACATTAGATGCAGGAGGGCTACAACATAAGCAAAGTAGCTTGACGTGCCCGCAGCCCTCAACTTAGATACAAGAATATAAATAAAAAGCAGAGGAGTGACTTGCAGAGAAGAAAAGGAAAGGGGAGAGAAGGAGCGTTGGTTTTCTTTAATACAATAAAACTACTACATCTGCTGATTGAATGCAGGTTCATTCATGGATGGATAAACGATGCTAGGTCATGGACGATTACACATTATTGGTACACACAAACGTTAATATAATAGAATTACACACGACAGGATCAATATTTAGACAACAACATAGTTTTAACCGCCTTCTTAAAAGAATACAATGTCCTAAGGTTTCTTATTACAATGGGCAGAGAGTTCCAGATGTCTGGGCCGGTGTGTCTAATGGATTTGAGAGCCAATGCGGTTTTCGGATTTCTTAAATGGAATTTTTCAGTTTGCCTTGTAGGATAAGCGTGTATGGTTTTATTCAAATTAAACAATGGGGAAGTATGAAGGTAGTAGACCATTTTGTAAGCGAAACATGAAAAGTGCTATTTGTAGAATATTTATATCTTCAGCTTTTAGAGTTTTTAGTTTTGAAAACAAGGGATTGGTGTGGTCGCGATAGGAAGAATCAGTACATATACGCATGGCTTTCTTTTGTAACAGTAAAATGGCGTCAACATTGGTTTTTGAATTTGCCCATATAATGTTACAATATGAAATATAAGGCAGTATTAATGAATTATATAACATAAACAAGATATTTGAAGGGACATAATATTTCAACTTACAGAAAATACCAATATTACGTGAAATAGTATTGGAAATATATTGCACATGATTATTCCACCTCAGATTTTCATTAATAAAAACACCAAGGAATTTTGTACTATCCTTTCTTTCCAATAGTTCACCATCCAAAATAATTTCAATGTAAGGAATATCGTTGTTTTTCCTGTTCTGAAAGTATATATAGTTTGTTTTCTTTAAATTAAGGGACAGTTTATTACTTCTAAACCATTTTGATAATTTTGGTAATTCAGCGTTAATATTTCTTAAAAGGATCTGAAAATCTGAATTAGAACAAAATACATTAGTGTCATCAGCGAATAAAATATACTGCAGTGCATTTGATGAATTATAAATATCATTTACATATATCAAAAATAACAAAGGGCCAAGGATTGACCCTTGTGGCACTCCACACGTTATAGATAATAATTCTGATTCATTTGAATCATAACATACATATTGTTTTCTATTTGTTAAATAATTTTTAAACCATTGTGTAGCAACGCCCTAACTCCATAGTATTCCAATTTACGTATTAGTGTTGTATGGTCAAGAGTGTCAAATGCCTTGCTCAGATCCATGAATACTTCAATAACATGCTTATGATCAGCTAAGGCATTTGACACTCTATCAAATAGTTGTAACAATGCTAACTCCGTTGAATGATATTTTCTAAAACCATATTGATTTGCATACAACAGTTCATTTTTTGTTAGAAAATCATAGAGTCTATTATAAACCAGTCTTTCTAAGACTTTAGAAATACTTGGTAAGATAGAAACAGGTCGGTAATTTGAAACTAGAGAAGAGTCGTCTTTTTTGTTACTTTTTGTTACTTTTTGTTACTTAGGCATTAGGTTACGCTATAGCGTGAAGTTACACTTTAGCAGCTTCACAAACGCTTCCTCATTTTTCGTTTGAGGACAAATCGTTTAAAGGGCCCCTCTAGTCAAAACGGGCTTAAAATTGCCAAAAAGACGTGTAGAATAATTTTAGACGGAGATTCCGAATAAAATAATGATTTTTCTTAGAAATCATCAATAATTCTGGAATCTAGCTTTAAAAATGACGGCTCAGACCGCAAGGAAAAAAAGCCCAGTTTCGGAGCTGTATTGCGCAATAGCATATGACGTTACTGAAGGAGACATTATTGGCATTATAACACAACATATCACTTGAATGCAGATACCCTACTATAACATACCAAAAATCAACTAAATCTTCAACAATTGTTCAAAAAATAGTCATGATTTAAAAGTCGTTATCTTTCCTACCTGTCTCGTGTCAATTATCTTATCTTTTTCGAAATATTTTTCCTAAAAACGAAGACATTAGTATACATGCACTTTCTCACAGGTTTCACTGCAAACCGCTGAACAATACAAGTGCATACCGACGATGGGGAGCGGGCGCGTGCGTGAAGTTAACGACTGTAATCTCAGATCCTCGTTAAATTCATGCAAGTAATTCACATAATATGAATTGATAATGATCATTACGGTCGTTAAATTCACTTTGGTTTACTTTGGTGTTGAGGCTTGAAGCTTCAGCTTATGTGCCCCTCTTTACTGCATTGGATTCGCGTTGGTATGGGCAGTATTTCAGCGGGAGGTGCCCTCGGTGATTTTCATGTTCTGACTTGAACTTATTGATTGATGAGGCATTAATTGCAATTTCAGGAAGGTTATTCCACTTATTTATGCTCCGCACTGAAAATGACATCTGCCTCATCTTAGATTTGCAGTGGGGCTTCCTAATGTTGAGCCTGTGTCCCCTTGTTCTGGATTCTCCGATGATATTAAACATGTTATTCTTCTCTACTGACTCAGGTCAGTGACAATTACCTCATTTTTTGTTCTCAAGATGTGCGCTGTTTGTTAATTCTCCCTACATCTTGAGGTCTTCACAACTGCATCAATTTACATTTTCCTATTAAATGTACTTGTAATGTATTTAATGTTGTGATTTCTGCAACCAATTTATAGCAGTCAAGAACATTTTACTTAGCTCATTTTCTCTGAGATTTTCTCTGGTGATGAGGGTAAAGACCTCCCCGAATGGATCAAACGTTTTGAACTGGCAACAGAATGTATTCCCTCCGCCTCCGAACAAAGACACATACACATTGTCCGAGGCACTGAACATTGCCCTCCTAGTGAAAAGAGCAAGTGAACAACTCTTTCCCACAACTAGCGCCTTCGTAGCGTCAACAGAAACTAAGCAAGACGTGGCTTATCTCCAACTTCTCAAACGATTGGATGATCTGGAAAGGAAATTTGACAAACTGAACTTTACAGAGGATCAAGTCAAGGCACGGGACGAGCAGTCAAGACACCCAGAGAGATTCTCCAGCCCAACAGATCACCGCCCTCGTTCATCCAGCCCTCATTCAAGATACTCCAAACACTATGTCCATCGGCAATCTGATAGAAAGTGTACGATCAGGTATAGATCACCGAGTCCTCAAACGAGATATACCTCAAAGGATGGCTACAGGCATAGCCAACACCATCGTTCACCTAGCCCCCAAGCCCCCTAGATAACCAACGCATCACGGACAGCGTCAACGACCTCGATCTCCTAGTCCATGACCGGAATATCAGCGCAGATCTCCGAGTCGTCATCAAACCCGTTCCTACCAACATCATCCCCAACCTGATGAACATTCACAGAACAGATATTCACACGGGTATATATGGGGAGGCGAGTGACAGATAAGACAATCAGCGATACTTGAACCAAGGAGAGGCGACAGGCATCCAAAATAGTATACGATCCCTAGTGGTCATGTCCACTTTGCTGACAACAAGCCGGAAAACTCCCAGTAGTTGGTGACGTGGGCCAGTCATCAGCTGCCACTACCGTGGCCCAAATCAATAGACAACACCATTCAGCCACACAAAGCCCGCCATACATCCCTGTTATCTTGGAAAATATCTACGACAACTTTCTTTCCGAACTCATCTGTTTCAGCCTCTAACAGCGCCCCCATTCCTAAGGGAACCCGTTTGTCTTTGTTAAAAAACTCAATTAGGGTTTTTAAAAATTAAAATCAACGTCACCCCCTCTCTCTCTTGCCATCCCCTTCTCTCTCTTGCCGCTCACTTCGGCATCTGAGGTGTCCTCTTGCCCTGGAAACGTTTTGTCTTTGGGGGGATAACCCCTACAGCATAAAGCAATTTTGTGTCCGATCTCACCCGTTTAAGCCTGGGTTAGGGTTAGGGTTAGGGGGTTAGGGGGTTAGGGTTAGGGTTAGGGTTAGGGGTTAGGGGTTAGGGTTAGGGTTAGGGTTAGGGTTAGGGTTAGGGTTAGGGTTAGGGTTAGGGTTAGGGTTAGGGTTAGGGTTAGGGTTAGGGTTAGGGTTAGGGTTAGGGTTAGGGTTAGGGTTAGGGTTAGGGTTAGGGTTAGGGTTAGGGTTAGGGTTAGGGTTAGGGTTAGGGTTAGGGTTAGGGTTAGGGTTAGGGTTAGGGTTAGGGTTAGGGTTAGGGTTAGGGTTAGGGTTAGGGTTAGGGTTAGGGTTAGGGTTAGGGTTAGGGTTAGGGTTAGGGTTAGGGTTAGGGTTAGGGTTAGGGTTAGGGTTAGGGTTAGGGTTAGGGTTAGGGTTAGGGTTAGGGTTAGGGTTAGGGTTAGGGTTAGGGTTAGGGTTAGGGTTAGGGTTAGGGTTAGGGTTAGGGTTAGGGTTAGGGTTAGGGTTAGGGTTAGGGTTAGGGTTAGGGTTAGGGTTAGGGTTAGGGTTAGGGTTAGGGTTAGGGTTAGGGTTAGGGTTAGGGTTAGGGTTAGGGTTAGGGTTAGGGTTAGGGTTAGGGTTAGGGTTAGGGTTAGGGTTAGGGTTAGGGTTAGGGTTAGGGTTAGGGTTAGGGTTAGGGTTAGGGTTAGGGTTAGGGTTAGGGTTAGGGTTAGGGTTAGGGTTAGGGTTAGGGTTAGGGTTAGGGTTAGGGTTAGGGTTAGGGTTAGGGTTAGGGTTAGGGTTAGGGTTAGGGTTAGGGTTAGGGTTAGGGTTAGGGTTAGGGTTAGGGTTAGGGTTAGGGTTAGGGTTAGGGTTAGGGTTAGGGTTAGGGTTAGGGTTAGGGTTAGGGTTAGGGTTAGGGTTAGGGTTAGGGTTAGGGTTAGGGTTAGGGTTAGGGTTAGGGTTAGGGTTAGGGTTAGGGTTAGGGTTAGGGTTAGGGTTAGGGTTAGGGTTAGGGTTAGGGTTAGGGTTAGGGTTAGGGTTAGGGTTAGGGTTAGGGTTAGGGTTAGGGTTAGGGTTAGGGTTAGGGTTAGGGTTAGGGTTAGGGTTAGGGTTAGGGTTAGGGTTAGGGTTAGGGTTAGGGTTAGGGTTAGGAGTTAGGGTTAGGGTTAGGGTTAGGGTTAGGGTTAGGGTTAGGGTTAGGGTTAGGGTTAGGGTTAGGGTTAGGGTTAGGGTTAGGGTTAGGGTTAGGGTTAGGGTTAGGGTTAGGGTTAGGGTTAGGGTTAGGGTTAGGGTTAGGGTTAGGAGTTAGGGTTAGGGTTAGGGTTAGGGTTAGGGTTAGGGTTAGGGTTAGGGTTAGGGTTAGGGTTAGGGTTAGGGTTAGGGTTAGGGTTAGGGTTAGGGTTAGGGTTAGGGTTAGGGTTAGGGTTAGGGTTAGGGTTAGGGTTAGGGTTAGGGTTAGGGTTAGGGTTAGGGTTAGGGTTAGGGTTAGGGTTAGGGTTAGGGTTAGGGTTAGGGTTAGGGTTAGGGTTAGGGTTAGGGTTAGGGTTAGGGTTAGGGTTAGGGTTAGGGTTAGGGTTAGGGTTAGGGTTAGGGTTAGGGTTAGGGTTAGGGTTAGGGTTAGGGTTAGGGTTAGGGTTAGGGTTAGGGTTAGGGTTAGGGTTAGGGTTAGGGTTAGGGTTAGGGTTAGGGTTAGGGTTAGGGTTAGGGTTAGGGTTAGGGTTAGGGTTAGGG